>CM040128.1:26216695-26514475 GCA_022559845.1 Amorphophallus konjac
TAGTCCTATTGTCGATTAGAAAATTGACCATCAAAAATGATAATTTGGGCCAATCAGAATGTAATTCTCATTGGTAGATTTGCATGTAAATTCGATCACATCCTTATTGATGTATGTACGGTTTAACTTGAACTCTCTCTCTAGTTTTGGAGCAATTGGGACGGCATCGGTTTGGAGGGGGAAATGTACGAGTGTCAGGGAACAATTATGGAACCGTCTTGTGGTAAGGAAATCTCCCTGTCCATTTAGAATTTTGCATTGTTATATGTGCTGGGATGTGTTTTTCCTCCCTATCTTTGGATTTATTTCTCTTGTCGCAACATCCCTTTCGCCAATGATGATCTTTATTAGAGATTTATTTTAAAACTGATATTATTTTAATAAAATACTTGTTAGATTATACTTAAAACAAAAGTATTTTCATAGCTCTACCCCTCTTGATCAGATGACTCACTCAAAATATGTAGTTTTCATCTAACACGTAGGGTTTCATTCAGCATACGCACTTCTGATCCGAAGATGCGCAGTTTTCATCTAAAATGCATGGATTTTATCCAAAGTATATTTTTTTATATAAGATTTACATTTTTTATCCTTACTATACATCTTTTATTTAGAATGCACTGTTTTCACTTTTCATCTCTGGTGCACAGTTTGACCTGGAAGTCGACAAGAGAGGTATAGTTGTAAAGATTTTTTTTACTTGAAATATGTTTTGATAATTATTAATGAGAATAATATTATTTTCAAATTTATTATTATTGTTGCTATGATTAGTTATTGTAGTGGTGGATTAGATACGCGACCTCTGGCGTGTCTCTTACGCGGAGTTTTCCCTTTCTGCCGTCTTGTGGAGTGGATCGGACCGCTACGATTTGCTGTCAGAATTTAATTGCTAACGATAGTCAATCCCATAATTTGCCGACTCGGTGAGACCCCCACCGAATGGGGGGTATCACACTGGACCTGAGTGAATCCGATAAGTGATCCGTCGAATTTGGTCGACTCGCATCCCACGTGTTCGTCACTTCGTCGTCACCGTCGCTGCCGTTGGACCTTGTTCGTCATCGCCATCTCCAGACCTCGTCCGCCACCTCGCAAAGATGTTCCCTATCTTGCAGATCTAGTTGCGACATCGTCGGAGAGGGGCGATGTCGGCCGGGGTGGGGGGCTGTCGACGTAGGGGAGGTGGGCTGTCGGTTTTGGGGGGGGGGGGGGCGGGTTGGAAGGAGAGGCGTCGGGTTGAAAGTGGGGAGAGGATGGGAGTGGATTCGGACTGGGTCGACTCGAGACTCATCTGACCCGAACAACTTGTACCAGATCAAGAAAATCTAAATCCGGATCAGATCATCGGGGTCGACAAACCATGGGCAGTCCACGATCTGGACGGGACGGCCCCCCTACTATCTTACACGTGTCGATTATGGGGCTCTCCCATGCTCTGTATTAATAATAATAATAATAATAATATTATTATTACTAGTTGTAGTGGAGGAATAGGTACGTGATCTCGGGCGTGTCTCTAACGCGGAGTTTTCCCTTTCAGCGGTCGGATGGAGTGGATCGGACCGCTACGATCTGTTGTCGGAATCAGTTGCTGTCGCCTGTGGCACGGGCAGCCCAAGGCTTGGGACAAGGCGGTCCCCGCCTACGCTCTTCCACTTGTCAATTATGGAGCTTCTCGATGCTTGGGCCGCCACTTGTCGGTTGTTGACAACACCCACTTGTTGAGTTGTTCTGCAGGACCGCTGCTTCGCGCAGATGGGAAGTCCCCAGAAAGCGCGCAGATGGACAGCGTCATCACCACCCGCTGGTCGGGGTTCATCGTCCTCCTCCAACCCTACCCGCTCCCCTCTCCCATGCGCCACATGGAGCCGAGGCAGACGGCACATGAGAAGAAAGCCAGGGAGGCTTCTTCTGGTCCGTCGTCATGCACCGGACAGAAACGTTCTCCTCTGCTTGCGTAAGTTTCTCGACGATGGATTAATCTCCCCCGACCACATCAAATGAACGCTTCCCCACATTTTCCTTCCTTTTTTTTTTTTGATCTTTCAGACCTCAGAACTGTGTTTTCCCTCGTCTCTTCGTTTTTTCTTCTGTCTCATCTTTCTTCCATGCTGCTTGGTTGATGCGACGTCGGAAGTTATCTCCCCAAGCTGGTGATATATTTCTCCATATTTAGCGGTGAGGGTCGGCAACGTCCTCTACCCACCTCGGGCGGCTGTTCTCAGCGTCCACGCGCCCATCCGTTTAACCCGTTCGTCTCGTTTTCCTCTTCTTTCGAGATGAAGTGCTGATCGTACTTATCTGCGTCGGTTTGCTCGAGAGATCGTTCTCTCGTGGCGTTTCCTTGGCTCCTGGTAAATGACGTTGTGATGGTTTAAAGTGAGACATGTCCATCCTCTATTTGACAAACGCAGCAGGGTATGACGACAGTTTTCTGCTTTTTACACTACTGGAGCCGTTCCTCCGATCATGGGCTATAAAGGTTATTTTACATGCGAAGGGAGGCTGAAACTTTGAGAGATACATGCGAGTTGGGGTTGACAGAAGGGGAAGAACAGTAAGGGACAAGGGTAGGGGAGCAAGAGTAGGGAGTTTGGTGTGGATGGCATGGGATTTTGCTGAACCTTCATGCTGTATGACGTACTTGGATCGAAGGAGTGGAGGAGTAAGACTGCAAGGGTGGGAGGTTCGGAATGGTATGGGATTATGCTGTGTCTTGACGGGATATGTACATGGATATGCCCGCTCTAGCTCGTAGTCATCATCCCGATTAGCCACACAAGTGTCCGTGGCTGGACATGTTCAGAGAAGCGGTTTGGAAATGCGAGTATATATATATATATATATATATGGAAGAATCCCTAACATCTCAACTATATTCACCTCGTTGCTTTGGAGAGGTCAAAATTGAAAGTGGCTGAGAGATTTAACTGAGAGTTGTCTGTCGGTCTCTCCTGAGATTGGCAAAAGGCGTCACTTTGCTCACTTTTGAATAGTTTCACTTCAAGGAAAAGGTTTTTTAGTGTATCTGCACTCGCGTTACAATTATATTTGCGTCAAAATTTGTCTTGTATTTACATTTGCTGGTATACAACTGTTAGATGAAAATATTTGTACGTACAACCGCATTGTAACAGTCTGTTATGGTGACTAACATTTCCATAAACAAGCATTTACTAAACGGCTCGTGAAATGAAAATTTCTTTTGCATGCACACTCTTCTTAAGTTGTTAATTGCATGAAAGTTTGTTCTGTATTTTACATTCACTTGTGTATACTTGTTGGATAAGTATATTGTCACGTAGAATCTTACATCCTGTATCGCACGTATCGAATCGTATCAGTCGTTGATTGATACGACTGATGTGTAATACGCAATCGGTACGTTAGTCATCATATTAAATATTATGTGTTTCATATGTTCGTGAAGATGCAGGTTCGGAACGTGCAACATGCATGTTTTTTCTTTTACTTTTTCTATGTTATTTACAATTGAAGTCAAAAGTTAGTACTCAAAACATGGAATCCGGCGAGATTTGAATCTAAGACCTTAATGTAAACATCACAACGTTTAACTAATTGAGCTAACAAATAATATTATTTTATTTTTTACATATATTATTTATATTAAAAGATTTCTTTCATCTTGATACATAATAGTATAGTATCGAACCGTATTATTTCGGGTTGTGATCGGTACGGTCAAGTCGACAAACTTTGATTACTAAATTCACTTTTGATAGTATACCCTTGTTAAACGAATATTGTTGACAATATATTCGTTTTACGAGAGTATACTAACAAATGTAAATGTGGGTCAAATTTTTGCACAATTAATATTATATATATATGCAAAAAAATTAAGGAAGTAAGAGTACGTACTTTTTGTACACCCATAATATGCACTCCACTGTCTTCTCTCCAACCTCCAAAACCGGAGGATGGATAAGATGACGAGGTTTGGATTCTCCTCTAGTGGTGGAAAAAAAAAGGAGGATGTGATGGGCAATAATGGGCAAGAGGAAGCTGGGAAGCTGACTGCATAAGGGAGGGTGTGCATCCCATGGTTATTGTATTGCACTCCGGCCTTACGTGAATGTTTCATTCTGAGAACATGTACTTCCTTTTTTATAATATATATGTATTTTTTGTTTTATGAATATATTTCTTTCTTTTTAAAATGAATCTAAATCTTTCCCTCCTATCAGATGTGTCACATGGTTTGCACAGCTGTCATGTTGGTTATCCCGATCATCTTGTCACATGTACGTGGACTAATGAGAGGTTGATTTGCATGACAACTTGGCAAACGTGCAAGCCAAAATGCAGTACTTATTCTTGAATGAGAATCGATGGTATAAAGAACTTTGTTCCGAGATATCGCTGATCCTCTGAAGCCATTGACATCTTAGATGGACTTGGATGGGTTACATATACGTCAAAAGACGGACACAGTAGTTCTTTAACTACGTACACAAGCTAATAAAGCTCACTTGTTCTGAATTAACTTTCAGGTTAGCAAAATGTAACATTAGCCGCTGGATTAAAATCATCCCTTAGATCAAAATCATTGCCTTTACCTACATTCACATGACATCCATCCCTGGTTTAAAGATGCAAGAAATGACATATTCCGTATTTACATCAAAGTATCTGTGACATGGGAGATGGTGCTTAGAAACAACTTATCCCAATTCCCTATCCTAAGATGGTCAGCTTACAAATCCTATTCCTTCTTCCAAAATTGATTGTCCATCAACAATAAAAATCTTATACAGAAGGCTGCTAAGATAATTTGGCCAATTGGTTTTGTGGATGTTATTAGAACGTACGTCGAACTGTAAAATCAGCACGGAGATATGCCATATCCAAGACTAAAATGAAGTGCATCTGGGGTTGCCGATAGGGTATGTGCCGGGGATGTCCATCTATGAAAGAAAGGGATTCAAGACTCACCTTTGGTGCATCTTTCCTTATGAATGTATACAATTTGCTTAACCAGCTCATAAAAATGTCCAAAGAGTGATATGCAGCAAGTTTACAAAGTTGTTTCTGATTAATCCATGTCGTTGGAAGGATCTTGCGCGCCTTTAATGTCCTGATTACACGTAGTTCGAGATATCTCGTATGTCGTCTGACGCACTCTTCACATAGATTCATAGTGTTAACAGGCGGTGCCCATTGGGGCCGGCCGAGCGTGGCCCACTCCCGTGCTCGCACGTGCACCTACATGCACTATGTCCGTGCTAGTGCGAGCACCGTGAATGCCACCACGCGGGCCGCATGGCAGTGCCTGCGGGATGCCAACGCAACAAGGGAGCTGTAAAATTTTGTGGGCTCCCCCTCTCTCGCAATTCTTCTCCCTCTCGCCCTCGTTTTTCTCCTTGTCCGCACCGCCCTTCGCCACCACCATTTATCTCATGATCCTCCTCTATAAATCAAGGATTACTATGTGTAATTGCAAGAGAAGAGAAATAGAGAGAGAGAGAGAGAGGTGGGTAAAATAGGTAGATTAGGTAATCCTCCTTTTACACATGTTTGTGTGAGTGTTTGCCAATGTTGAGATGGAGAAGCTGTCGTGTTGCGTGTGAGATTTTGTCCTTGTTGTCGGCGATAATCACGGAGGTACGTCACCCTCGCATTTGCGATTTGGAGTGTGGTATTACGAAGGTGACTTTGGTTGTCGTTTTCACACCTCTGTTGTAAAAGATTTATTTTTGCTTCTGTTTTGAGGTACGTTCTCATACTTTGAATTCGATAATTTTATTTTTATTTTATTTCAGGGTCACCCAATATTGGTATCAGAGTCAGGTTGATCATTGTTCTTTTGTGTTTGTCTCATAGAGGTGCTGCTTATGGTGGGTTTGTCGGTGATTCCCAAACACAGCGATGTGCTCGCAGATTATTTCGAGGAGTCGTGCTCAAAACGTGAGTCTCTCCCTTCTTTCTATCCCGCGAGGGCGCATGCGTAGATTCGACTGATGTTGCGCATATCTATAGGCTCTGTGGTACAGCCAGTGGGGAAGGAAATAAAGCAAGAGGCTGAATTATCGTCTTATAGCTCAGGAGTATTATGTGTGCTTCCGGAAAGTCCTCCGTAGTGAGGGATCACCCGGGGAGAGCGCAAAGCGACAGTTGTGGCAGTAGCAGTAGAAGGAGCAATCGGGGTTGATCACCTAGTTGCTCATGTTAATGTAGTAGTAGCGGCCATCGGGACGACCGATGCAATGGCCCATGCGGTGGTGACCGGCTCGATGAGAGGAGGTACACCAGCGGGTCCGAGTGTGCAGCACCGATGGCTCTAGTGATGAGTCTGGCACGGGGGCATGCGACGAATGGTGCAACAGTGTCTTCGGGGCACAAGACACTCTCTCTTCCCTCGGCACATAGAGTCTGAGTGACTCCAGCGCGACAAGCCGCGACATCTGCAGGAGCGAGAAGAGCCGCTAGGCCAACTTGACATAGCATGACTATTCGTCCTGATACTATTCGCAAGCCACTGATTCCATGACAATCATGTTAGACATCCACATAGCAACATGATTGTCGCCGTTGATTCCATGACAATCATGTTAGACGTCCACATGACTGTTCTTCCTGATACCCTCTACGTCACACAATAATCGAGTACTTCAGGGTGATGTCTAACATGATTCGTGGTTTGAAGGCATCGGGACATAAACTCACAGATGAGCAATATGTGCAGACCGTAATCAGATCCTTGTCCGACTTGTTGACCTAGATGAAATAGATTCTAACTCACAACGAGAATATCAAGAATTTTGCTGATATTTCTCATCATGTAGAGTTAGAAGTTGAGTGTGAAATACTGCATCGCGCCACTGCTAATGTCGGTCAGAGTAGTCGATGCTTTATCAGGAACGGATCACGAAGAAAAGTGAAAGGGTGAGACATTGCACCAGGTTCCAAGATGGATAAACTATTCAAACATCACCGTGGGAAGCGTGGCGGAAAGAATGACAAAAGCTGTATGAAGTGTTTTAACTATAGGAAATGAGGTCATTTCGCTCATGATTGTCTTGAGCCAGAAAAGGTAATGCATGTTCCTAGCTCTTCATGTGTTTGTGTTTGTACACATATTCTGACTGTTCTTCCTGATACTATGTGGATTGTGAATTCAGGTGCAACAAAGTACATGCCGATCGATCGAGTAGATTTTGTATATTATCATCGGATTCCAGTCGGCAATTAAAGAGCTTTCATAGGTGATGGAACCAGCGAGGAAGTCCAAGGAGTCGGTTCATACCAACTCCGTTGTAGAAATGGACGAATGTTGCTTTTGCATGATGTGCTCTATGCACATGGGATCCAATATAATTTTCTGTCAGTTTCTACTTTGTTAGCACTGAGCTTTTATCCGACATTTTTTGGTAGTTTTTGTAAATATTATTTTGGGCAATGTGGTTTATGGGCACGATGTAATGCATGATGGTTTCTTTGTATTAGATCTGCGTGTGGATTGTCTTTCTTGTTCTTCTATATTAACGTCTATCTCGACTAATAAAGATTTGGATTCTGCTATATGGCATGCTCGTTTAGGTCACATGGGGAAAGACAGGATGGCCAGATTAGCTCGAGAAGGTATTTTGGGGTCACTCACTAAGGTCAACCTGTTGATATTTGAGCTGGGTGTTTTTGGTAAAGCATGTCGTAAGCTTTTTGGAAATATTGTAAGAGTCTCGGAACCGTTAGAGTTGATCCATTCCAACATATGCGAACCAATGTCTCGGCACTGTTATTCCTATTTTCTCATATTTATCGATGAGTATTCGCGATACACATATATATATCTGATTACTCATCACTACGAAGCATTGAATCGTTACAAGCACTTTTTAGCGGAAGTTGAGAATTAGAAAGAGTATTAAAGTTCTTTGGACAGACTGTGAACGTGAATATTTATTGGATCAGTTCTGAACATTATGTGAGGAAAAAGATATATAGCAGTTGAAGACGTACAAATTTGGGTGTCTCCTTTGAGGTATTGCCCCCGCTACGTCCAGAGGCGGTTAGGGTTTTGTCATTTTTTGTTGGTAAAAGGGTCCTAAAAGGAGAAGACTCGAGTCTTGCTTATAAGCACATGCCCATCTTTGTAGTTTCCAATATGGGATCTTTTGAGCCCCCTTCTTAGGCCTCTACACTAGTCCCCCAGCAAAGGTGGGCTTTATGTTTATTGGGCCGGGGTTATCACAGACGGCGCCAATGAAGACGTACAAATTTGGGTGTCTTCTTTGAGGTATTGTCCCCGCTACGTCCGGGGGCGGCTAGGGTTTTATCCTTTTTTGCCGGTAAAAAGGCCCTCAAAGGAAAAGAGTTGGGTTTTACTTATAAGCACATGTCCATCTTTATAGTTTCCAATATGGGATCTTTTGAGGCCCCTTCTTAGGCCTCTACAGTAGTAATTCACTATTCTATACACGTCGTAACAAACTGGTATTGATGAGCGAAAGAATAAGATGTTATAGGATATGGTCAGATCGATGATGGTGCAGGCGAATCTCCCAATTTTTTTTTGAGGAGATGCTTTATTGACTGCCGCCTACATCCTTAACCGTGTGTTTTCATAGTCAATTTCTTCTACACCATATGAATTGTAGCATGACCACAAATATAATTTAGATCATTTATGACCATAGGATTTAGCAGGATATGTCCATGACATGCCAAGCAAGTATGGGAAACTTAGCCCTAGAGTTCAAAAGCTTATCTTTATAAGATGCCATGAGAGCTCGGTAGGTTATGTCATGTATGCATAACATCCAGATGGAGGAATGACGGGGCGAGAAGTCTTAAGATATTGTTTTCTTAGAAAAGGAATTTCCTAGTCTTAGCGATAATAAAAAGAGTCTTGATCTTTATGAGACAAAAGAATAGTGTGATATTCTACCATCTTCCGGCGAAGGGAGCAAGTTGTGCATGTTCTTCATCGTCTTTTTGAAATTGAAGACTATGTATTTGTTTGTGGGCTCATGAATGATAAGGAGTCCCGATATGTTCATGAAGCTCTTGAAAGAATGGGAAGCTGTCATGCAAGAGAAAATGACTTCAATGATGCAGAATGAAGTTTGGAAGTTAATGGAACTCTTGACTTAGGGCAAAGCAATTGGAAACGAGTGGGTTTTCAAACTTAAGCGTAAGGTAGGCGGGTCAATTAACAAATATAAATCATGACTTGTGGTGAAGGGTTATATCCAAAAAGAGGGTATAGACTATGATGAGATATTCTCACCGGTAGTGAGGTTCTCATATGTTCGCCTATTTCTGACTATCATCGTGCATCTTGATTTAGAGTTATTCCAAATGGATGTAAAGACTATATTTCTCAATGGAAAATTAAACGAAGAGATTTATATGGTTCACTCAGAAGGTCTTGAGGCCGAAGGAGGAAAGAGAAAAATTTACCGTCTCAAACGCTCTATATATGGCTTGAAACAATCATCTTGACAGTAGTATTTAAAATTTCATAAGGCGATTATCTCATACAATTTCGAGATGATCGAAGAAGACCACTATGTGTATGTCAAACGAGAGAGAAAAAGATTTCTCATTTTGTCGTTATATGTTGACGACATCTTGATGGTTTGAAATAACATAGAGTTAATCAATACCACTAAGGAATGATTATCTTCTGTCTTTGAGATGAAAGATATGGGTGAAGCGAGCTATGTGCTTGGAGTAAAAATTATGAGGGACCGCTCGGAAAGATCGTTGAGTTTGTCTAAGAAAAACTACATTAATAAGATTTTGGAGCATTTTTGAATGCACAAGTCAAAGCCCATCGATACTCTACTTGATAAAGGATGTGTCCTGAGTGCTAGTCAATTCCCCAAGAATGAAGAAGAAAAGAGAAAATTGTTGAGTGACGTATGCTGTTGCGATTGGAAGTCTAATGTATGCCATGTTAGGTACTTGGCCAGACATTAACTTCGTAGTGGGTTTAGTTGGTCATTATCAGAGTAACCCTGATCCCTCGCTTTGAAAAGTTGTTACGAGAGTTTTTCGATATTTGCGTGAGACGTAAAGTTATGTATTACGAGGGAGGTGACTTCAAACTAGTCAGCTATAGTGATGCGGATTGAGATGGTGACCGAGATGAGCGCAAGTCCACTTCAGACTTCGTGTTCTTATTAACTGGTAGAGCTATCTCGTGGTGTAGTAAGAAATAGTCTTTCATTGCCCTATCTGCAATGGAGGTCGAATATGACTTGTTTTGCCGCAAGTCAAGGGGTGGTATGGCTATGAAATTTTTTGCAACGATTGGTGATTACACCTCATGGGGATGAGGGTATATTATTGTATCTAGATAGCACGTTGTTATTGGCCTTCGCCAAAGATCCTAAATATTATGGAAGAAGAAAGTACATTGTTGTTCGTTACCACTACATAAGAGATCTGTTGGGGAGAGAGTTAGTGGTGCTCTGACAGATCAGTTCTAGTCTAATAATAGCTTACCCACTAACAAAGTAGATAGTTAGAGAAAGTTTTGTTACCTATAGTGAATCTATGAGTCTTTGTAAATTATAAATTGCAATAGTTACAATGTTTGACATCATTAAAGTTTGTTTATTGCCCAATGATATCCACAAGGAATCAATGGTTGCTTTACACTTGTTGCTTTACACACTATCGGAGTGTCACCAGACTTGAATCGACTCTCTCACACGGGTGATTCACTTTTTACACTTATTGACCGCGAGTAAAGACGATGCATTTGATATTGCAGCGCCCCGGAAGTCAAGGAGCGAGCACAATATCTTGACTAATACTTATGTGCCGCCTTAATCAAGGATAAGATGAGATCTGACTCAGATCGACCATGTGGATTTGACTGTACTCCCATGGAGCCTGCAAAATCTGGATACGTGAGTCGCAAGAAGGTGCTAAATAGGAGTGACTGGTTTGTGAGACTCTGGTTAGTTGCGTAGGTCGCAATTAGACTTGTATCTGTGCAGTGTTTTATGATATTTTATTTGTGGCATGTCCATGAAAATGGAAGAACACCGCAGCATGCGTATCGTACCGCATGTGTAATATACGATCGCACGTGAGATGATGAATGGATCTCTCTTCATCATTGTGTGAGCTCATGAATTACATTTATGTGATTCCCTATGTACCCCAAGTGACTTGCAACGTTGTGCCATGAAGAGGAAGCTTGATGTCGTTACCTTAACATGTTATATAGGGCGATGGTTGATATCATCGAGCATGACATGTTTAGGAAAGTGGTCAAGATGAATTGGATTGATATAAGCAGCATAGGGAAGACATCTTATTATCTCACCATACTTTATTGCTCATTTCTTGGGAGGCTCGGTTACCTAAGTGGTGATAGAGTCATGAGCACTCAATATTTGGGTTCGGCTCTATCTGTTTTGAGAGATCTGAAGTGTCGAATCATGTGGATATTAGGTGCCTGAGGTACATATCGAGATTAATCGAGTGATCCGTTAGTAAGGTGACGACTTAACGGAACACTTGTCAGTTACTTGATGAATCTCTCAGAGGTCGCACACTCTATGTCTTGTATGATCGTTGAGATTGTACGCCGTAAAAGGAAAGGATGTGTACTGTTGGCCCTAAATGGGCAAGTGGGAGATGTTATCGGGTGATGCCCATTTGGGCCCAACAAGCGTAGCCCACGCACGCTCTCGCGTCCGTACCCGCGGGGCCCCAATGCAAGAAGGGATCTGCGAAATTTTGCGGGCTCCCCCTCTCTCGCAATTCTTCTCTCTCTCGCCCTCGTTTTTTCCTAATTCACACCACCCTTCGCCATCACCATTTACCCCATGATCTGTGCGATGGCGTCCGCGGGGCTCCAACGCAAGAAGGGAGCCACAAAATTTCACAAGCTCTCCCTCTCTCGCGATCCTTCTCCCTCTTGCCTTTGTTTTTTTCCCGATTCGCACTGCCCTTCGCCACCACCATTTACCCCATGATCCTCCTCTATAAATCAAGGTTTACTATGTGTAATTGCAAGAGAAGAGAGAAGAGAAATAGAGAGACAGAGAGCGAGAGGTGTGGGTAAAATAGGTGAATTAGGTAAGGGTTTTTTTGTAAATTCACCTCTAACAATAATTTTCATACAAAAATCTCGTTAGATAATCCTACTTTTACACACGTTTGTGTGAGTGTGTGGCGGTGTTGAGAGGGAGAAGCTTTTGTGGTGCATGTGAGATTTTGTTCTTGTCGTCGGTGACGATCATGGAGATTCGTCACCCTCCCTCGCACACGGGATTTGAAGTGTGGTGTTACGAAGGCGATTCTGATAGCCATCTTCACACTGGCCTATATGATAAAGATCCATTTTTGCTTCGTTTTGAGATATGTCGTCGTACTTTGAACTCTATAATTTTATTATCATATGATTCTGGGTCACCCAACACATAGAAATGAAAATTACTATACGTTATTTCAATCATCCAGTGAATGATATGGTCATAAAAAATAACTCGTAAGAGTGAAAAATAGCCCCGTATCAGTGAAACTCACTCCTCTTAATTTATAGACTATTTTTTTTTTTTTACTTTTTTATGAGTTATTTTCACTCTCATAGGTTGTTATTCATTATTATGAATTATTTTTCACTAATATATTGTATTTTTCACTTTCTTTGGGGTTTCGCAGAAGTAGATGGATTCACGAACTACATGCACCTGGCTACACGACGCCAGCGCATAGAGAGCTTGTGGGACCCTGCCAATGACGAGGATTCAGCAGAAACGAGTTTGCAATGATTGCTGCGCCGTCTGCGGCAAGTCATTCTCAAATGCCCGTACGTACATCCACGAATCAGGTGTGCGCCAATGCGTCGAGAATTTGATCTTAAAGGTACAAATTGCTTGGTACGAGAATCTGCGGCCTCCGACACCAGTTCTGATAAATTAAAAAAAAAACAGTGAAATCCAAATCAAAGTCGAAATCCTTTATTTCTACTTCCATTTTTGGTCGTGATTAAATAAGAGTTAGAACGAGAGACATGCTTCTGACATTTCGTTAAGGCTAACATGTTTTTATTAACCTATATTTCTAACAATGTTAACTTAGGTAAACGGGATGTTGTGATTTTCGAAGACTCGGGGCCTTTCGGCTGTCGGCTAATTTCTTTCCAATGGCTGGACCTCCCGTTCCATGGAGCGGAAATAAGGGGGCACCAAGCGAGGTATGATTGGCTCCTTAAACAATTGATGTTTTAATTTAATTTGGAGTTTTTTTGAATATCGTTCAGGAGGGACCTCAAATACAATGCTGCATTAGATTAGATATTTTGACCTTTGGATAATCTGATTGCTAAGAAATTTTACTGTACTATGACTCGAGTAAGAGTGTTGTTTGTTTAGGTTAAAAGACACAAGTTTGAACGATCCATCCCGAGCCCGACCAGACAGTGGTCTAGAGAAGCAGCCCAACCTATGCTATATCTTTGGACACCATTCTTAGAATTAAGGTCCTCTTAGTTCCTCGTTCTAAGAAGTAAGGAGACATTTTCTATTGCTCATTTTTTAGAATGAGAATATCATTTGACAATCCGTTCAATATTGTTAGAAGACATTTCCAAGGGATGACTGATTTGAATATAGCTAGGAAGGAAGTTTTGGAGCCATTCTCATTGGAATGACTCTCTTCTTCATTATCTAAAGGTCTTTGTAAAAGAGAATGTGAGAGAGATCTAACTGAGTGAGTTCATTCCTCATTTTTAAGTGCGAATACTTTTCTAAGCGTGGATGTCCAAGAGATTGATGTTGCAAAAAGGAAAAGGAAAATATGATAGATAGATAGCAGGAGAATTCGGGTGACGGCGGGGATGGGATATTGGGAAGATGAAAGTGACGTACGAGTATGTGGGGGGGGAGGTGAACGGTGGGAAGAGGAGGTGGCGGAGGAAGAACAGCGCCATGCATGGAGTGATGGGAAGAAACAGAGGCAGGCGATGGCAAGTGTGGCAAGGGGAGGTGTACTGTAGGGCTTTGATGAGGGAGCGTGAGGCCATGGGAAGAGGAAGGGAATGAGGCAGAGATGCATGGAGGAAGAGGGCACTCTTTGACAAGTGAGGAAGAGACATGTCTACTGCGATATGGAGAAGAAGATGAGCGAAAGCAGCTACCTAGCTTCAATGCTGAAAGAAGGGGAGCTAGGTGCGCAATGATCGGAGCTTAAGGGCGTATACTTTGGAAGAGGCGTCACGCGCGTTGCTTCACGTAAAAACACCTGTTGCTTCACATAAAAGGAAGAGGCGTGACAGAATGGCCACATATGCTTATCGAGAGAAAGCATGGTGACACCATTTCTTACCACCCACCCACTCTGATTAGGTGAACCCATGCATGCAATTTGCTCCTTGTAAAAAAAATAATAACAATAATCATCATCATCATCATTTTGCAAGATGTTGCCGATGCAATTTGTGTGAATCTGTTAACGTAATGGGATCAACGGCATTTGTTAATGAAGCAACTTAATCCGATAGAGCTCACCATCTCTCTCTCTCTCTCTCTCTCTCTCTCTCTCTCTCGTCTTTGTAGCTAAGCCGTTATAGAATGGTGGCTTTAAGACAAATTCTCCTCTTCAGCTTCCATTTTTATTTCACCTAAGCCCAAGCTTTCCCAACCTCAGACAATAAAGAGTAAGAGTAGTCACCGGAGGCATTGGAATATATTGCCACCAAATCCAGATGGCAGGATGAAAAGAATCCAAGACTCAGTTAGCTTCCTTTCTGAGGTACCATTGGTCCCCCATCAGTCTCGAGTCCCGGCACAGTTTCCTTCCCACCAGAAAATCACCCCCTTTCCTTCCCACTTCTAGCTCTCACCTTCTCTTCGCCAGCCTGCAAATTACACAAATGAATGGATGCCCCATGACCAAGGTGCATATTGTCAAATGGAATGCTTGACGCCCTTACTGGATCTATGGTTGGGATGACGAGAATGGATCTTCTTTGTGGCAGATAGATTCACCTCTTAACCCTACGATCCTCCTATCGCTGCTATCATCTTTCACTGGAATATTTTTTGGGGGGGGGTAATCAGGTATTTAGTACAGTTGGTCTAGGACTCAGTCTTAGCACCTGACATTTTGAGTTTAAGATTTAGTAGAGCCACTAACTGGCATGTTATCTTTTACAATCAACGTGATAGAAAATCGGAAGTGTACAGCAAGGAATTGGGAACTGCACGTTGAGTAATTTTTCTCCCACTCCATGCTGAGATCTGAACACGTAACTTCTCAATCATGTGGGAGGGTGCGAAATCACTCAGTCACGGGATTGTTTTAACGTTCACTGGAATATTGATTAAACAAAGAAATGACATTTAACTGGACTATCCTTGCAAATGCCAACAGCGTTAGCACTCATTCGAACAAATGTCTTCCCATCTCCAAAAGTTTTGCTCAACAAAGGCAACCCCTGTCGCCACCCAATTGCGATATCTCAAAGCAGCTGATGATTTCGATTGCATTGTCATTGACAACTAGCATCGCATTCCATTGAGGCTCGAGGGAGGTCTTGACTACTCAGAGTGATTATAGAAGTAACCATGTGGTCAACTTTAATCAGAGCCGAAGGGAGGTCGTGTTCCGTTGTTGATTACATGAGAAAGATGCATGTCGTCTGTGCTTCGGGGGGAATGCCTGACCCTGTATGTTCCATCTTTCTTAAGACGGGGAAAATTATTGTTAGTTTGCCTAGGTAGTAAGCACTCTCGTGAACATTGATCAAACTAACAAAGGGCATAAGGAGAGTGCTCTTGTCCGCAAGGAGAGGGGAGTCTAGTCTAAACAAAAAAGAGAGGGGAGGGAGTCTGATAAGAGTTAAGAGGTCAATGATATTAGAATAGCCACGTTAGTTAAGGTTCATAAGGGAACATGCGTAAAATAGTAGAGCCTACCATTTCTAATGTTCTAAGATTTTGAATCAGATAATTCAATAATTGTAATATGATATTTAGTCTATGATTATATTTCAGAAGGTATTTGTGATTATAACGTGATATACAAGTGGCAATCGATTATGTGATCACCGACAGACTGTTAACAATTTCAGTCGGACCGTGGGATATGGTAATTGAGGAGGGAGGAACTCGCTCGGGCCATTAAGATCCAATAGTGATTGACTCAAGATCTATGCCCGTATGTGTCTCACACGCGTGATTGCTCCACGAACCACGTGATTTACGATCAAAAAAATATTATCGCAATAATGACAGATTAATAGGTATCGAGGGACAACTCACGAGTCCTTATCTCCTACGATGCGGAAGATCGGGTGACCAACAACTCCACATCTCCTATAAGGTGAATACGAAGTGACTCACGATCTCATAATCTTGGATGATAGTTCCTCCACTAAGTTGAAAGACGACGGCAAAATGTGTTCGAAGGAGAACTTATAATAAGTGCCTTAGTTGGACGGCCAACGGGTAATCACTCTAAGCCCACAACATCTACTACCTCACTCTTCCAAGCACATACCTTTGTTTTTGAGCAGTCATTATTCTGTCCGAGCATTCCTCTCCCCTTCCGATGACTCGTCCGATTTAAATATGGGAGAGTTATCTCCTGATATCACATTCGGGACTCTTTTTGATGTTTTTCACTTTGCTCACAGGTTTCTCTTTCGGAGAGCTTCCTCTCGTTCCCAAATAATAAATTTAAGAGATGTAACACGTGATTCGAAAGGCCACTTTTCAACTTCTATAATAATCAATGCCTAACGGACATGGTTACGCATGGTATTTAAAATCGATATGGAAATAAGATAACGCAGCAAGTATGTACGTAACGTGAATCAATAACTAATAGTATACTTTAAAAAATTAAGTATGATACAGCATAATATTAACTATAATATAAGCACGATATTCGACTATTATTTTGTATGACTTATTGAGTGCATCACTTCTTGACCTTAAATATAACTAGCTTGATTAATTATCCGATATCTATAGCATTATCAAATCAGGTTGTACACAATGGTGTGGATGCATAACTTGTCTATAGCGGCTAGGGCACAAAAGGTTTGAAAGATGTCCAATCTCGCATTTGAGATTTTAGAAGGACCAGATTTTCCAAACTTTGCAAATGTTTTCACCAACGTGACGACACCCATCTCGAGGGGTCTCTTGGTCACCTTTATTATCTCGTTTAAGATTTGTTGATTCGGTTATATCGATTTTTTATTGATAGGATATTGTATCATATTGTATCGTCTTGTATCATTATGTGTCAAGAATAAATAATTATGTAATAAATACATGTTATAATAAGATATGATAAAAATATTTATAATTTAGTGGTCGATAAATATGCTAATTATCTGTGAGGTTAAAGCTTCGAATCTTGTAATTAATATGAATATTTTACTTCTTTTTCTTAAAGAATAATACAAAAATAAAGAAAAATGACGTGACTCGTGAGTTTCGAATCTTAATTTTAATGTTATAAAATATTTTAAATAAAATTATTTATAAAATCATATTTGATATAAAATAATATATATGATATTTGAAAGAAGATACATAATATATCAATAACATAACACGTATCGATTTTACCGATCATCGATTGATAATACACGCGATATATGACTTAACGTATCAATCTCTCAAATCTTAACTCCGATGACTCAAGCTATTGATCGTTCGTCACGGTGGTCCGGTAACCAATCTATCTTTTTCTTATTGGGTCTTATTGGGGGTGAGATTTAGGTACATGTGTATCCGCTTAGTAACTTTAAGTATAGTCTAAATACGTGTGTAATTTGTATCCTCTTCTTCATAAACCTTGAACGTGTTTAAGGAAACACGACGGAGTCTTGTAGAGCCAAGGAGGGCGTGAGAAGAGGGAGATCTACGCAACGCAAGTGTATGGATCACGTGCGTCTCTCTCTAACTCGCTGCGCCCGCCGTCGTTTGAAGCGGGATCGAACCGCTGCGATCAGGTGGCACCTGACGATGCTCTCGGCCTCCGCCGCCCAGTTGTCGATTACGCGCTCCCCCACCCCGCTTGTCGATTTCGCAAGGCGTTTTGTTATCCGAAGACCGGTGCTCGCCGACGGGAAAGGCCCCCAAAAGGTGCGCTGCCCGTACGTACGCCATCATCTCCCCGACCTCCGACCCTGCACTCTTTCTCCTCCTTTCCATTGGTTGTTGGTTTCTTCGTCTCCTTCCTGCCAGCTCCCCAACCCCACCCACGGCGCTGCAGAAATCCAGCGTAAACAGCAGACAATCGAGAGGAGATCTAGGCGTGGAGCTAAGGTTCGTCTGGTTGGTTATGGTGCACCGGACAGGAAGGGATCTCGTCTGTCCGCGTAAGTCTGCTCCTTGGATCTTCTCGGCCGCATAGAAATTAATGCTTCCTCCCCCCTCAATCCTCTTTTCTTGTTTATTCCTGTGCTCAGATCTGTGTTTTCGCTTGCCTCTTCGATCTTTTCTGTGCCATGTTTCTTACATGCTTGTTCTGGTGGATGCGATAACAGCAGTCTCTCTCCCTGGTTATTTCTGTATTCTTAACGGGAGTGGTAAAGAAGTGGTGCGGATCGTCGTGATCTGCGTTAATTGATATGCTTGAGGGAGGGAGAGAGAGGGAGAGAGAGAGAGAGAGATCGCGTCGGCGCCTTGGCCCTTGGGAAATAACGTTGTGAGCCTTCATATTTAAACTGGCCGTGGCCGTGGCCGTGGCCGTGCTTTATATGACAACGGGGCAGGATCAACGGCAACAGCTTCTGCTTTCACGCCCGTTCCTCCAAAGGTGGGTTACAAATTTCTGTCCACGCGTAGAGGGGGCGGAGGGTGAAACCTAAGAGGTGCATGACCGACCGAGGGGTGGGAAGGGGGGTAGGATGCATGGCAGAATTGGACGGGGCAGAGAACAGGAGGGGGTGAGGATAAGGACGCGAGGGTACGTGCGGAGTCTGGATGGCATGGGAGTGTGGTGAACCTTCCCTTCATGCTGTATGATGTCCTTGGATCGAAGGAGTGGAGTGAGGCTGCAGGAGTTTGTAGAGTTTGGGGTGGCATGGGATTTGATGCTGTGCGTTCACGGGATATATGCATACATGGAAAGCCCGCTGTAGAAATGTCGTCGTAGTCTCCATCCCTACAGCTACGCAATGCGCATGGCTGGCCAGGTTCGGAGGAGCTGTTGAGGAAGCCAAGCATGAAGAAAAAATATTCTGGGGGATATTTTAGGACAAACATGAACCGAAGTTTAAGGTCCTGTTTGGATATGAAAGGTGTAAATGTGTTTAGGGTGATGATAAGGTCGTTTGAGTTTATCATAAACCCAAAATTATCCCGTGAATGTGTTTTGCATAAATTCACTTGTGTTTATGTTGAAATATATGCAAGCATGAGCTAATAGAAAATATGTTTACGATAAGCAAGCTTACGATAGATTGATCTACATGGAAGTCAATATATAGTTGGGTTTACTCTTGGGCCCCTTTCTCCTCTATTCTGCATACAAATGCCATCAAACACAGCAAAGGTTGAGGTCATGCTTTATATATGTATGTTATTAACATGCAAAAGTGACAAGTTAGAGCATGATACAGACCTGGGGAGTAGTGGTTGAGGTGTTAAGACTAGGTAAACGTGTGCATGCAATGTGAATATGAAGCAAATAGAGGAAAATGAGAAGCAAGAAATTAATTAGAGTGGTTGTTCTACATGATGTCATGTTGTTGAGGAAAAGGCGAACGAGAATAAACGACAGAAAAAGAACGGGAAGTGCTCGATCGATCGGTATGTCGAGGAAGAAGTTACTTTCTCCTCCATGTGCTCCTGCAATATTCCTTCCGTAGTGGTGCGGGCTCCAAACAAAGTGTCCTCATGCCTCCTCTCTCTCCCTTGACTGTGGAGGTTGATCGACCTAGGGGATATTTAATTATGGAGTTCAAGAGGTCTTAATTTCGTGATAAAACGAAGAAGGGGTTCTGATAACAGGAAGATTTATTTCTTAAAAAAGATCAAGATAAATATAAAAGAGGATTTGGCCAACTTAGCCTAAGGCAACCCCCTCAGACTATGTCGGGTTAACCTACCTTCTGAGTTAATATGCTTAAGGACGAAGCAAATTAACCTCCCAAGAGATCCACCCATGCTCGGGCTCTCGCGGGGTTGTTCAGGCCGATACCCTAGCTATAAGAATTATAATTTTTGCATACATATTCCTATAAACGTCAGTCAATTTTTGTAAATGAATCCCTCGTTTAGACCTATTGTCATAGATATCTTTGGTATACCTCGAATGGTTGCAGTTATTCTCCTGTTGTTCTCAAATTATGAACGGTCAGTGAATATTTTGATAATATGTCACGAAAAATATTATGGCATGTGAAATATTCAAAATGCCTCAACTCTCGGAGAGAGAGAGAGAGATAGAGAGTACGTATTGGGGAAAGAAGTGCAAATTAAGTAAGTTCAGACGACTCTTTAAATGAGAGTTTTGTGTAAATTTTGGGATCTTGTAAAAGATGATTATGTGAATTTGTAGATCAGTGTATCTATATTATGAGTTTGGTATGGTTTGTGTTTCTAGAATGTGAGATGGCTATGTTATAGAATTTGCTATGTGGAACTTTCACCTCGTGACGATTTAGTTTGTGTGGCCTGTCCTTGAACCGGACGCAAAGAGGCAGGCCGGAGTGGGAGTGCCACACTCATAGCTTGACACACACATTGCCATTCTCATTAATGTAGTCAGTTTTAAGCAAGTACATCACTAGTAAAGGCTACTTTGTATAGCCCCAGTGGAGTCATTGAGAGTGCACATCGTTGACCTCATGTAAAAATAGAAATTCGTTCCGCGTACTATGTGTCTGCTACAAGACTCAGAAAGTAAATATTACTCTTTGACCATTAGGTTAACCTAAAGCAAATCACATAAGCCCTCTTTATTTTCCGGTTAAGATAGGGGAAATAACAAATCGATGTGAGAGAAAATTATGAGCCCCACAATTTTTTCTCACACTCGTCCTCCCTTAACCGAGGTGGAGTGACTTATTCCGACGGTGGGGCTCGAATAAGTCACCCCACCCGAAAATAAAGCGGCCCTAAAAGATCAAGTATTCCACAGATACGCATTGGAAATAAGCTGATAATGTATTTGATACATAAGTTCAATGCTCTGAGATGAAAAACTGATTCAAAAAATAAATTTTGAATTATTGACATACATAAAGGGTATTCAATTGAAATTTAATTATCGCCTGAATAAAGTAGCTCCTATGCTTTGCTTTGATGAGGGGTTACTTTTGTGTTAGCCCACTTTTAACCTAGAGTTAACCTAAACATCACTTTGAGAAGATGGGTTAGCTAACCCAGATAAAAAGGGGATACGAGGGGGTTAACTTAGGACAACTAAACTCACCAGGGGTGGTGGGTAAAGTTAACCCACTTCCCTCTACCCATTTTGACCTTGTACGTCCCACCCATCTTTTTCTCCTTCCTTGCTCCGCCCCCTATCCCAGGGTAGTCGGGAGCCTTCCAAATGTCGGAGGCAACTTAGACGAAGAGGGCGTCGCGAATCTTGGCCTCTGACTTGGAGCAGATATTCTCATACCGAGCATCTAGGCAAGCACTAGCCAACTCTCGATAGGAGACAACGTCGTAGGACACGTAGACCAAATCAGAGAGCAGGGAAATGTAGGTTCCACTTTGCTCTTGCGGAGGGTGGGGCTCTCGCTGAGGGCAGGAGCAGCACCAGCCCCCGCCCTATCGCCAACCTCTCCCCCCCCCCCCCCCCCCGCCCCCACACTGGGAGTAGCAATGGCCTCCCCACCCCAATCACCTACCCTCTCTCTCTCTCTCTCTCTCTTCGGATAGCCGCACTATAGCCATATAAATAAGTGGGTTAACTCAAATTTTTATCAATTCATAGCCTCTAATCACATAGTTAACCAGGTGAGTTAACTCCCTTACTTTCAAACTAAAAGTAAGTTAACTCTAGGACAATTTAGCCAAGCTAAGTTAACTTGGACTTAACTCCCTACCAAAAGCTATGATAAGAGATTAAGACAAAAGTTATTGCATGATAAAAATAATCAATTGAAGAATAAAACAACTCATTTGAAACAATCAATTAATTAGAGTGAGTAGTATTGCTTTAAGGATTTAGTAAGAATAATGCCTAAGAGGTATTGAATAAAAGAGTAAAAAAGATGATGGTTAGAAGCAATCAGTCGATCTAGTGCATCATTGGTTAAAGATAGCAATTGAAGAAGTAATTGAGGCTATCACTTGATGGAACAACAGTTGTACGTAAGGAAGTCATGCATAGACAATTAGTTGATGTATGGCAGTTGGAAGTTATTGTCCGAGGGAGACGTTGATAACATGTTAGAATATGCTATCTGGGGTGGGCTCGAATGCTCGAATGAGTTATTCTTTAGATTTTTTCTATTTAGATTTGATAACTTACTCTTACTATGGGGTTAACTCATTCCATGTGAAATGGTCGAATAAGTTAACCCCATAGTAAGGGTCTTAACCTTAACCAACTTTATGTAACTTAACTCTATTACCAAATTCGGTTAAGGGTGAGTAGACGGAATAATTCATCCTATTCTACTCTTATTCCATTATCAAAGTCACCCATTAGTCGATGAAGGAGTAACATTTGAAGGAATCAAAGATAAAGTCTATTGTATTAAAGATTGGCAGTAGCAAGGTATTAGATGCAACCAGTCAATCGATCTAATCAGTTGAAAGTAGAGCAACTGGAAGAGATAGTCGGTAGCTATCAACTGGAATAGAAAGTCAGAAGAGAGTCAAAAAGTCTTCTACTACTATTATCACCTGCAAGGACTCGGGCGAAAAGACATCGACTGGTGAAGGGCACAATGTTCTAACTATTGAGAGTATCAATTGATCGAAGTAGGCAGAGGGTATTGATCTGTTTGTAACGAGAATGTATTGCCTGTCAATCGGAGAAGGTATTAACTAATGAGATATGGGATCTCAATGATTGATGTGTTTAGGTGCAAAGATATCGATGGAGTTGTTTTAGATTTTTTATAGGCGAAGGTTATCGACTAAAGTTGGTTGGAGACTATCGGCTGAAGCTAGTTCCGACTAAAAGAAGTAGGCGTTTAATTACCTTTTGACTGGTAGGAGTAGGCGAAAGACCTTTCTACTAGCAGAAGTATTATTTATCTGATTCTAACAATTGATTATAACGCCTATTGATGAATTAAAACGATAGGTGAAAGGCTAACAACTAATGCTAAGGCCTGATAAAGCCAATAGGCGATGCATATGTGTTGGTAGCTAGAATGACCAAGGGCCCTATCGGCTAAAGTTTTGCCTGATTTAGCACCTACTGAGTATGAACTAAATAATTCCAAGTGTTTTACAAGATATTATACGTACTCAGATAGTGAGACTAATTGTTCAAAATTTTTACCTAAGTTTTGTCTAACAAGGAGTTCTTGATGATCAGTAGTCTAACGTGGATGATGAGGGGGTTATTTCCCATCTATCCGTTAGAATAGATCTCCCTCTTCCTCACGTGGATCTCCTCCACCCACATCAAATCTCCATCCTCTCTCTCTCTCTCTCTCTCTCTCTCCAAATGACAAAAGTGCACGCAGCCATCAATGGCCAAGAAAATGCATGCCAATGGGGATGTCAATGCGACCACCATCTTTCTCGTCCTTTCCAGATGCCCAAATTGCAAACTTTTTGGTGAAAAGTGACTTCAAAATAGTTAGCTCTTACCATTATGCGAACTAGATTTTGGTGAGAATGTCGACATCGAGTGGGATGAGGTCAGGCTTCATGATGGTTGATGTGATGTTGTTGGGCCCCTTGGAGGGTAAGGGCACCAACCACTGTCGACGACGACTGCACCACCCTTGGTTACCTTGGTGCATCCAAACTTGATTTTGGCCACACCGAGTTCATGTTGGAGAACAAGTAGGACTTGATGGCGTTGCTGGTCTTCTCACCGAATACCATCGCCAAGAGGTGGGCATACACCACCACCAGCTCGTCGTTGTTTACCATCGCCAAGAGGTGGGCATACACCACCACCAGCTCGTCGTTGTTTGTGGCGATCTTAGACAAGATCATCCCAGCCCCGCCAGTGACCTACATGATGGGCCCCTTCTCCACCCTGGCATCAATGCCATGGTTGCGAAGCACGATCTTTGTCTGCACCTTCTCCAGGGTCAAGGTGCAGTTCATGCAGACGTATGGTTCGCCATCTTGAATCGACTCAGTCTCACTAGTATGAGTTGGATTGTATCTAATCCCAGGCCAAGCCCAGGTACACATAGGATAACGACTTGGGCATTTATACTTGTTAGACATTTATAATTACCTAATTCCTAGGCAGTAATAAGTGTTGGGCATTTATAATATCGTGTCTGAGGCAATTATAATTCTTAGTCCATGTCGGACCAATCTGACTCGTATTTACACCTGATTGATTTGGTTCAGCCCCCTCGATAGGCCGACCTTGTAAGCAGGTTCTCGTAGGTTTGGTTGGTGGCATTCTAAACATATGTGGGAAATTCACGGTCACTACAAGAAAACATAGTAATGGTGACAATTAAAATCTATCGCTAATAGTATTATTAGAGACCCCAGGGTGGTGATTCAACTGGCCACGTTGCAGAGAGAGAGAGAGAGAGAGAGAGAGGCTACATTCTCTTTCTTTTCTTGTATATAAGGGCATTGTTATCTTTCACTTTTTTATTTGTTATAAGAGTAATATTCTCTGAAAAATCTTTTATCTCCAAACGGCTGTTAATCAGTTGGACCTACTTCTGAGAGACTCCCAAGTTTTGTGGGGTGAGGACCAAATACATAAGTTAACAGAGTTTTTTTCTAATTTCAAAATTGTATAGGGATTAGAAATATTTTTTTGAAAGTGGGCAGTGTCACTATTATATAAAATGAAAAAAAAATGTACAAAACTGTCACGACCCCAAAAGGTTATAGGGATTACAAATAATAAAAACTCTATAACTATACCTTACTGAAAATTTGACATTGCTTTGACTCTTGAATGCTAAATGTGAATTTGGGTACTAGGATTAACAGATGGATTACCTTCAACCATGGGAAGGTAAAAACCAGATCGGCGACTGGTTGCCGAAAAGGAATTAAGCCAATCCATTAAAAAACTTACAAAAATAAAAAGGGTCTTAAGTAATGAAAATATATTTATAAATTAAACAAGTCTTTATGCCAAGGTAAAATCAGGTTAAGGCATTTTTATAGGCTCATATATGTTTTTGTCAAACCCTAATTATAAGTCAAAATCAACTGATTCCTGAAAGAATTAGCTGATCCACATGAAACTTGGCCCATTTTAGTCCCACATTTGGACCGGGTCTGCCCATTTTGATTTATTTATTTTATTTTTTTAACTTATACTAATTGAGATTAGTCTCGGGGGTAGAATTGGATCAATTGTTGCGAATTTCAGATCTAGATTGATCGACTCTGCATTTTGTGCCTTCAAGGGTTTTTGATTGCTTTGCACAAATTGCCCGTAATTTAGTGTTAGCTTTCAAAGTGCAGCAATGTTTTATACAAAGCTGCATCTGATTCTTGAAAATTAACATTATACTTTGTTCTATTTTTGGGCATGTTTTTGCATTTTTATTGATACTGTATGTTAATAGATAATCACATAGTTCGTCGATTTGTATTGGATGGGTATGAGACGGCCGACCCGTATCGTACTTGGAAAAATTTGGGTCGGTAGGTCGCTAGTACGGTATGGGCCTTCCTATTGAACGGGGAGACTAAGAAAAGGTCACCAGGTCTGAGTTGGACCTGCACGGTCTCATACTGTTCCATATTGTCAGTGAATCGAGTCAACCCGACGCAATGGTACGGTGAACCTAGGATACTCATACTAGTATTATTAAGGGACATTAGCAAAAGTAACCCTCTTATTTTAATAATTGTAGAATTATCATATTTATTTAGTTATTATTATAAATAATCTTATTGAGCGAACAATAATGTAAAACTACCTGAGATTAGTTATCATTTATATCTTTCATTTTGATAAATAAAATTAAAATTTTGGATGCAAATACCCTATGGAAAATAGTGCTACATGTGTCAAAAGAGAGAATAGAGATAAAGAGATAGGTGAGGAGAGAGATAGTGATTAAGTAGAGAGAAGAGAGACAAAGAGATAGATATATATGAAGAGATGGAAAGTGGTTTAATAGAGATCATGGTTTGGAGTATCACTTCGGTACGCTGCGAACTATATGTTACGGATCATACCAGAGAGGAGACGTAGCCGGGATTGTGGATATTGCACATAATTATGTCTCTACCGAAGCGATTCAGGGTGGGACTCTCACTGGTGCTTGGTTAAATTAGTCAGGTTATGAATTCAAAACTTAAGTTGGTCATTTTTTAAAAAAATACTAGTTTCGATTTAGGTCATTTGATAATGATTATGTGAATGTGTACTAAGATTAACAGATGGATTACCTTCAACCATGGGAAGGTAAAACCAGATCGGCAACTTGGATTGCCGAAAAGGAACTAAGCCAATCCATTAAAAAAAATCTTTTAAAAAATTTACAAAAATAAAAAGGGTTTTAAATAATGAAAATATATCTATAAATTAAACAAATCTTTATGCCAATGTAAAATCAGGTTAAGGCATTTTTATAGGCTATATATGTTTTTGTTAAACCCTAATTATAAGTCAAAATCAACTGATTCCTGAAAGCATTAGCTGATCCACATGAAACTTGGCCCATTTTAGTCCCACATTTGGACCGGGTCTGCCCATTTTGATTTATTTATTTTATTTTTTAACTTATACTAATTGAGATTAGTCTCGGGGGTAGAATTGGATCAATTGTTGCGAATTTCAGATCTAGATCGATCGACTCTGCATTTTGTGCCTTCAAGGGTTTTTGACTGCTTTGCACAAATTGCCCGTAATTTAGTGTTAGCTTTCAAAGTGCAGCAATGTTTTATACAAAGCTGCATCTGATTCTTGAAAATTAACATTATACTTTGTTCTATTTTTGGGCATGTTTTTGCATTTTTATTGATACTGTATGTTAATAGATAATCACATAGTTCGCCGATTTGTACTGCATGGGTACGAGACGGCCGACCCATATCGTACTTGGAAAAATTTGAGTCGGTAGGTCGCTGGTACGGTGTGGGCCTTCCTATTGAACGGGGAGGCTAAGAAAAGGTCACCAAGTTCTGAGTCAGACTTACATGGTCCCATACTGTTCCATTTTGCCAGTGAATCGAGTCAACCCGACGCAATAGTACGGTGAACCTAGGATACTCATACTAGTATTATTAAGGGACATTAGTAAAAGTAACCCTCTTATTTTAATAATTGTAGAATTATCATATTTATTTAGTTATTATTATAAATAATCTTATTGAACGAACAATAATGTAAAACTACCTGAGATTAGTTATCATTTATATCTTTCATTTTGATAAATAAAATTAAAATTTTGGATGCAAATACCCTATGGAAAATAGTGCTACATGTGTCAAAAGAGAGAATAGAGATAAAGAGATAGATAGGTGAGGAGAGAGATAGTGATTAAGTAGAGAGAAGAGAGACAAAGAGATAGATATATATGAAGAGATGGAAAGTGGTTTAATAGAGATCATGGTTTGGAGTATCACTTCGATACACTGCGAATTATATGTTACGGATCATACCAGAGAGGAGATGTAGTCGGGATTGTGGATATTGCACATAATTGTGTCTCTACCGAAGCGATTCAGGGTGAGACTCTCACTGGTGCTTGGTTAAATCGGTGAAGTTATGATTTCAAAACTTAAGTTGGTCATTTTTTAAAAAAATATTAGTTTCGATTTAGGTAAATGAGTCTAGAGGAGGATATGACTAGAAGAGAGAGAGAAAATATTTTTTAAAATATATATTTTTATATATTTATTAAAATATATAAATTAATTTAAAAATGTTTTTGATAAAATTTATTAAAATATATATTTATATTTTTAATTTTTTATTTAATCTAATAGATTCGTCAATAATAAATCATCACATATCTCAACACTTTCATCTTTATGTCAATTTTAATTTATTTTTATTAAATTTTATTAATTAAATATGTTATAAGTATATTAAAATTATGTTTAAAAAATTAATAAAATTATTAATCAAAATTTAAAAATGAAAAATATATTACATCGTGTACGTTACATGAGATGAATTTTAAAAAAATCAGATTTTCTTATCAAACGGCTTAAATCGAAGCATTCCCCCTCTAGAATTATTATCTAATAACTTAAATCAAAGTCAAAAAAATTTAACCGTTCTAAATTGAAGTATCCTTCCTTTAAAGTTGTTATCAAATAACCTAAATCGAAGTTATTTTTTGAAAAGATGATCAATCTAAATTTTTAACTCGGGACTTCATCTATTTAACCACACACATTAATCAACTAAGCTAATAAGTAATATAGATGTTAACTAATGATTTCATTTATAATAGATACGTCAGAGGAGGTAGATAAAAAATTTATTTTCTCTTCTTTCTGTTCGGCACGTAATGATATCGTACCGTATCAGCCAATGATCGACAAGGTCGGTACGAATGGTATGTCAAATCTTGATAGAGATTAGAGATATTTTAATTTTTTAAAAAATAAGGCTAACTATGGTTAAGTAAGATATATTTTAATTTTAATGTGCATAGTGTATTCTAAAATTGAGGTTATTATTTTTTAAACCCTATAAGCTTTAATATATACGGGGTACCCCCTCCAATGTAGCTATTTATTTGTTACTCCTTAAAATCTTAATTTTTTTGGTGAAAGAAACATCCCCATAGGGCATATGAATAACCCCCTCAGAGATTCACGAGGAAAATTATGAAAAGGGTGTCTATCAAAGAAACACTTAGTTCTGAGGGTTCATAAATGAATATCAAGATTGGAGGGGTTAATCCATACTTGACAGCTAAAGATTCCTTCGAAATTGAGTTATGTGTTTCTTTCTTTCTTTTTTTAATACTACTGTCGATTACTGAGATTCTGATTTTGAAACCCAACTTAGCATTGTAAAATCACTCACAAGTAACCCTGCCGTCAAATGAAGCCTGAGTAGCATGTTAATTACAACGTGGTCACATGACTCCATGCATGTTTATTTATACAGCGATGACAAACAGCAGCATGTAACCTTGATGGTATGCCTGCGGACAGAAACATCAATCGATCAGATTCAGTATTTATAGTGCATCTAATGCCTAACGTGAAAAATTGAGCTTAAGTTCAGTTCTGCTGAACTAACTGATGTCATCTTGGCTGTCCGATCATCATGATTGGATGATTGAGGTGAGATTAGTAGATTGAGTGGCAAAAAGTTTATAGCACCATGGCATTGCTCTACTCATTGTATTTGCCGGAAACAAGAGTCCAAGTTATCCATGCACATTACCCAAACACTTTTGAGGTCTTAATAAATGGATTTGAGTGCATTGCATCATTCTATACCCAAACACTTGGGTATAACACTATTGTTGTTTAACTACATGGGCTGATTAACTTCAATTCTTCTTGACATTGCAAATCAACAAATTAAATGTAGTATTAACTCTCTCGGATTCAAGCCACTTCCTTTTTTTCTACATTGACATGACATCAACCCCGGATCAGAAAACAAGAATTGGCATTAAATGGCTCGCACATAATAATTGTATGGGATTTTTGGGGAAAAAACCTATAAGCTTCACTAACTACAAAAAAAAAAGCCCCCATAATTCATCTATTTCATAAAGGCCCCCACAAGCTACTCCATTACATGAAAAAATCCTCAGTGTTATTTTTGGATAGGAGACGTCAATGGCTCTTAACCCTAGTTAAACCAAGGCTATGGAAGGAAAGGACACCAAAAAACCCTACAATCTAAGGAGAGAGATAATGAGAGAGAGAGAGGGGGGTGCCGGGGGTTTCTCACTCTAACGTTGGCACCTCACGTAGGGGGGCTGGAGAGAGAGAGAGAGGATGGTATTTTTGGGAATAAAAGATAAAAAAACTATGGTGAAAGGATATTCTCCGTACGTTTGCTTTTTTTTGGACGTTCATTAACTATATGGGTGTTTTTATAAGCTTTAGCAGGAGTTGGGAGCTTTTGAGAACATAGATAGATCACGAGGGCTTTCTGCAATTATGAAAGATTATAGGGGGCTTTTTTCTAAAAATCCACGAGGGAGGTGGAGAGAGAGAGAGGGGTATTTTTAGAAATGGAAAGAATATTCTCCGTAGTATTCTCTTTTTTTAGACTCTCATTAACTATATGCGTGTTTTTATAAATATGAGAGGCCACTTTGATAACATGGTGGGTTAGGGACGGATAAGTCACCCCGAGTGGCTCATCATTAACTCACCTCAGGTAATTTATTCCATCCTTTTAGTTGGAGTGAAAAAATCTAAGTTTATCTTTAACCGACCCAGTTAAAATAAAAAAATCAAATCAAGATTAATTCACCCCACCCTAGGTAATCCACCCTAACTCGGTTTACTCTTTTATCAGAGTGACCCTAATAGATTGTAGGGGTTTTGAGAAAATAGATAGATTATGAGGTCTTTTTTGTAATTACAGAGGATTATAGGGTTTTTTTTCTAAGAATCCCTATTTTTATATTAATACGAAGGTTTTTGTAATTTGGGGAACAGGGCTGAGAATCAACTATGCCCAATTCCCCAACCTATAACAGTTTACAAGCTTTATTCCTTTTGCCAAGACCGGTGATTCATAAAACAGCTTAAAATCCTATCCGATGACGCAACACTAATAGTCAACCAGAATAAACCATACCTGTGATGCCTGACAAGACTAAGTGCATCAAAGAGGAACATGGATCAGGCGTATGCGGAATTCAGATCGTGGAAAATATCTATCTATAATAGGGAGTCTAGCAATTCATTTTTGATGCATTCATCGGAGGTGAACAAATTAAAGATCTGGGATGGCAACCATAGTTGTCAAAGGTAACAAGGTGGCCCAAGACGTTCACGGGGTCTCTCAAGATGTCTTTGAAAATCGGTTGGGATGACTTAATTGCGTCCCACTGCGCGAATAAGCTAACCCCGCCCGATTAGAGAGGGATGAGTGAGAGAAAATTATGAGGCCTATAATTTTCTCTCACATCAGTTTATTATTCGGGCGGTGGTCATCGATTTTCAAAAGCGCCTTAAGCGTTTAGGCGACAAGGCGCCCGCTTAGACGCCGTCTAGACGACACTTTGATCACTAATTAAAAATTTTAAAACATATATCCTCCAATACATAAATCAAGAATAAAAAATGTGAAAAAATTAAAAAAAATAAATTATATGAAAAAATTATCATAACTAAATTATATGACAATTATATAAAATTAAATTGTATCAAAAAATTATAAAAATTTCAGAAGTAAAGGTAAAAGATTCACAAGTAAATGTAAAAAGTTTAGAAAATTACAAATGAATATAATAATATCAATAAAATTACAAAAAAATAAAGAGTTAAAACATACATAACTGGTTCGGAAAACATACGTATCTAGTTTGGATGGGCCACGGTCGACCAGTCTTAGGCACCCGTCTTGACGACCGCCTAACTAGTCTTTTCCAATATTAACAAGGTGTTGGACCGCCCGATCATTTCAAAGGCGCTTGGGCGTCTAGGCTCCCGCCTTGACAACCCTAATGCCAACAAACATAAAAATCTCCATGTCCACCCATTTTTGGCCTAGGTGTTCTCCAATGCTAGCATTGATTTGGATGTTCAAATGGGTTGGGGTTAAAAGCTCTAATAGAGATTATGAAATCAGGATAGAGTTACAATGTTATTAGGAGTAAAGGAGAAGTAAAGATGGAGGATAGTAATTTTGCCAGAGAGAAAACAGAGGCCGAGAATCAGAGCAGCTATGGAGCAAAATGCCGAGTGTATGGTTGGCTAGAAATGAAGATAGGAATAGAGAGGAGTATAGAGATGGGGCAAGTAGGGATGCATATCCATCCTTGTCCGAAGCTTATAAAACACACGTGGTTGCAAATTTAAGGATAAGGATGAGGATATTATTTTTATCCTTTTTATTTACGATAAGGAAAAGCAGACAAACATTTTTGTTTGTAATCCAATAATCCATCCTCTTTATTTAAAAAAACTATATATATATATATAATTACTCCATGAGAATCATTATAAAACTTCTGGAGATATGGAAGATGATGTTGATGGTCATTTGGATCTTGCAAATGATTCCCAACAAATACAATAAGTTAGATACATTGATCCAATATATTGTAAAAATAGATTATTTGACCAAAATTAAGAAAGAAACATATCACTTGATTGTCAACTAATACGAGTGCTTGAACCTTTAGAAGTCAGAATGTATTTCATGTCTTAAATAAATTCATCCGAAGAACAACTTAGAGAGCGGGAGAGTGTAAAATTCTCCCATATCTAGGGGTGTTCGTAGTTCGGTTTAGTTCGGTTTGGGGTTTTTTTCCAAATCAAACTAAACTAAACATCAACGAATCAAACCAAATCAAACAAATTCGATTTAGTTCGGTGCAAACTAAATTTTTTATATCTTATTATAATATATATGAATTTAATAAATTATATATATAATAAAAATAAAAATACTTATATTTTGTATGTTTATACATATATGTAATCATGTTTTTTAAATATTTTAATATATTTATGATATATAATATTAATAAATATAAAAATAAATAATAAATTCGATTTCACACGTTATTAAATCAAACCGAATCGAATTTAGGTTCAAACCGAATCAAAATTCAGTTCGGTTCGATCGATTTGAACCGAATTATGAACACCCCTACCCATATTTTACTATTTCCTAAAGGTCTATTAACCATGTGTCAATGAGTCCCTACATGTGTTTATTTTTTTAAGTCCCTATTTTATCTATTGAGAGATTCTTGTGTAGAGAAGGGGTGTTTGGATGCACTTTTTTAAGTGATTTCTCTCTTAAACTAAAAAATAAAGAGATACCGGAGTCTTATAGGTGTTTGGTTACACCTTTCCTAATTTTTAGGGAGGAGTTTGTCCCTTTTTTAAAAAATTTTCAAAATAAAAATAGCCTCCGAGTAAATTTTTTTTTTAGAGAAGCTCACACGTCTCCTCACACGTCTCTCGTCTTGGTCTCGACTTCAACCTACGATCGTAGCGAGAGCCCCTTCTGTTCGCGAGAGCACCTTGGCTCGTCGATGCTCGTTCTTCTCTCGCTCTTGGTCCTCCTCACCTTCCTCTCCTTCACCTTCTCAACATCTTGACCTGTCGACGCCTTCTCTGCGGTGGCTTTCTCTACTCCGAGCTCGCTCTCTCCGTTGTCCTCTCCACCAGATCAATGGAGAGCTCGTAATCGGATTCTGGGAGGCTGCGCAGGAGGCCCAACATCTCCTCATGGCTCCTGGCGATCTCTTGTGCTCTTGCCAATAGAGGCTTCGCGCCTGATTTCATCTTCGGCACAACCTCTTCGGCTTATCAAGTTCTCTACCTCTATCGGCCCTTCTCTCTACCTTGGTTGTGTTGCCCAAGTTTCACAACTATTGATGCCGATAGCTACTCTCTCTTCTCCGTGGCAGATGGCTGAGCGTTTAGGACACCTTCATCATTCGACATCCAAGTTTGCTTGTTTGCAAACGGAGTGCTCATGAAGTATGAATTATGATGATGAGTCGGTCAGAAAAGAAGGCCACAACGTCTATTTTATTCATGGCCAAATTATGTCCCGATGAAGCCCAAGAAAGAAGTTGGGAGACAAAGAAGAAGATAAGAATAGACAACTATATGGTGTCTCACTTTGCTCTATATGTTCTTCTTCTTCTTCATAGATTTTTATCTTGGAGTAAACGCGAGCCAATAGACGGTGTCCTCACCGGCATCAAGCCGTGGATCCTCGTCCAAGTGCAGAAGTAGAAGATGTCAGAGCTCACACTAAATGACTATTCGGGTGGTTTTACCGAACATGTTCACATAAAATTTAAAAATTAGTATTACTTTTGTCAAACATGTGGCTATCTATTTTCATCCATTGTAAAGTTTAGGTTAAAAATTGACACAACATAATTCTTCAGATAGAACTTGATTTATAAAAAAATGTTTCTAGACACCCTATTAGAACTCGAAGTTAGAGAAATCTATTAGCCTTTATGCTTACTTTTCTTAAAGCTTAAGCCTAGGGACCCCCTGGATAAGAAACTTTAGAATTAGAGCATGGAGATTAATCATTAGATCAGTATTAGATGGGTCATCAAGTAGATCCATGTAACATTGGCAAGATCTACATAAAAAAAAAGGTTAAATTTTGAAATGTTTTCCGATAATTTAACTTTTATGCATCCGCTTTTGATAATTTTATAAGGATATAAGTGAGTATAAGAAAAAGGTTAAAGGGAAGGCCTTTTATTTTGAGGATGCAGATCACAACAGAGCGATTATCCTCTCCATTATGTAACCTTTTCACATCCGAGAGGGCCAGTGATGATGACAAAATTGACAATCCCTCTCCTTTGCGTGATGACAACTGGCATGCTGCAACGGTAACTGTTTCCATCCCATCCCGACGATTGCCATGCTCCACGCTTATTTTCCTTGAGAAAAATAAAATCCCGAAATGAACTCAATAAAATCCTGAAACAACCCAGCACACTGACAAGTTCCACGGTTAAGCGATTACATACAGGTAAGCAATAGCGTGGAAAGAGAGGCGCCAAAAGTCCCTTTTGCAATTCCCCGATGTGGGACTAAAAATCTCATGAGAAACCACGCAAGTGCGTAAAAGGAGGATTTGTAGATCCTATATGCAGAATGCCGGAAATCTAAGATAGAAACTTTTGGGGACTTGTGAGCTACTTGATAGTGAGGTGTGAGAGAAGCATATTTTTTGAAATGTAAAATAAAAAAACATATATCTGTTTACGAGCTAGCTCATGAGTTGGTTGAGCCAACCTTGATGCAAGTCGGGCTTGGCTCCTTTAATCAATCAAGCCTTGTTTGAACTTTGAAGCTCAGGCTTGGCTCGAAGGAGTAATTAACTGAATGGAGCTGAGTCAAGCTGATTGCTACCCTTACTCAGTTACAACAAGTTGCCCTTACCGCCTCCCTCTAGATTATTAATTATGAACTTTGTCATTACATTGGGCTATTATAGCATGTTCACCATAACATGAACTCCCATTTGTGCTCCCTCTTCTATTCATCTAACATCAAACTTTCTTACCCAATGATGATAAAAATGATTTTCCATCTACAATAGGTTTAATTAGGTCAATGGTGCTAGTCTACAATTTGGGTTGTGTTTAGAAGTGAGATGTGATTACAGATTTTATTTTCACAATCTCAAAGTTTTCTAGATTTTCAAAAAGTATTTTTTCAAGGTCGAGATGTGTTACCTCGAATCGCAAGTTACACTCCCTAAAATTTGTTTGGTGAGGGCGGAGGAGGTCGACATTAATGAGGAAAACTTGCAAGCATAGGAAAGCATCGTAAGGAGATATAGGAGATATTCCAAAGGATAATTTTTCGATGTTTTAAGTCTGACGATCGTCGGCGTAGAGGAAAGGCGCTCGGGGAGAGACATGCAGGACTCAGAGGTGATGCCTTAGTGCTCGGTTGAAGATGGAGCTGGAGTCGACGTAGAATGAGAGTGCTTGGACTGGGTGTTTGAGGAGGAAAGACGCGGGGGCTAGTCCACCAGAAGTGGAGTCGGAGGCTTAGCTCAATAGAGGAAGGGTAAGAGACTCAATAGAGATGAGAGCTTGAGGGGCATTCAGTCCATACCTCCTTGGCTGTCTGGCCAAGGTCCTATTTATAAGGTCCTCTTCGACTTTGTCTCATTTACTTTCACCCTCTGGCTTGATAATGCTGTGGTTGTTTTGATTGTGGAAATGTGAGTCGTTTGCTGGCTCGCCTGATAGGGAAGAGGAGGCATTGACGTTGACTCGCCGTTCCTTTGTCGTCTGACTAGTTCCGTCATCAATGTGGTGATGATCACTAGGGGAGTACACCGCTCACCGCCGAATGATGGGGGCGCACGTGGCGTAGGGGGTCTGGACTCCCGGCCAGTCCTCTTGTGTGCCTTGGTAGGCCGCATACTGGGCTATGGGCCGATTTGTGCTGGGCTTTATTGGGCCGGACAAACTTTTCCTTCCTCATACTTATTTTTAATGATGATAATCCATGTTGAGAATTTCATTTTAAATGTTCAATGAGATTGCGAATTATTATCAAATTATAATTTTTTTATATATACCCCTCTAAATATCGGTTTTGTCAAATATACCCTTGACTTAGACCTATTATCATGAATGTCCTTCATTTAGCCTTAAATATTGCGGTTATACCCTTTGGGTTTAATGTCGTCGATAGAAGTAGAATATTCCGTAGAATGTTATATATACTATTGTTAGGTGTAGTGAAATACTTAAAATACCCCTGTAGAGAGAGAGAGAGAACTATTGGCGCCCCTCTCTAGCCATCTCCCTCCCTCTCCCCCCACGTCATCGCTGGTGCCCCTCCCCCTCTCTCCCCACCCCACCGTTGGTCCCCCCCTCCCGCCATCTCCCTCCCTCTCCCCCCACCCTTTGTTTGCAACTCTGTTACTCTCTCTCTACGTGTGTGAGTGAGTGAGAGAGAGAGAGAGAGAGAGAGGATGCAAGAGGTCCCCTTCCCACCTCCGGTGACCACCACTCCCCCTCCCACCTCTAGCTAATCCCCCACCTCCCTGCCACTTGTGGCCAAACCCTCACCCCCTGCCAAGCCCCCCTCTCCACCCTCTTAATTTGTAGATCCGCGAGCGTCGCCCCCCACCTCCACTGTCACCTCCGACCACCACCACTCCCCCTCCGACCTCCAGCCAAGCCCTCACCCTCGTGCCACCTCCGGCCAAGCCCCCCCCCCCCCCACCCTCTCAATATGCAGATCAGCACCACCCCCCACCTCCACTGTCGCCTTCGGCCGCCCCCACTCCCCCTCCCACCTCCAGCCAAGCCCCCACCCCTGCCACCACCGGCCAAGCCTTCACCCTTGTGCCACTTCCGGCCAAGCCCCCCCCCCACCCTCTCAATCTATGGATATGTGCCACCCCTCACCTCTACTGCCACCTCTAGTCACCACCACTCCCCCCTCCCACCTCCAGCCACCCCCCACCACCTGGCACCACCAGCCAAGCCCCCACCCCCTACCACCTCTGGACAAGCCCCGTCCACCCTCTCAATGTGTAGATCCACACCCCCACCTCCACTGCCACCTTCGGCCAAGCCCCCACCCCCTGTCACCTCGGGCCAACCCCCCCCCCCCCCCCACACTCTCTCTTCAGGTCCCCCCCCCACTCGACCCCCACTCCCCTGCACAGAGGTCCCATCCTCTTCCCTACTACATAGGCCACACACACATCCGGCGAGCCCCCTCCCCTCTCTACAGCTCCGCCCCCACCCCCCGCCCCTCACCACCACCAACTAGGGTTTTGCCCGTGAGAGAGAGGGGGGGAGAGGGAGAGGATAACCAAGTTTATTTTTATTTTTTATTTTTTATTCTTTTAACTAAGGGTAGATTAAATATTTTACCTTTTAACCCACACTTAGCCTGAGTTAAACACGCGTGAGTTACAGCGAGGGCATAACCGTGACATCACTCATATTTCGAGAAAAAATATGATAATATGCTTAAATGAGGGATACACTTGACAAAAGCAAATTATATAGGGGTATATATGCAAAAATCCCTATCAAATTTAACTTTAATGCTCTTGTCATTTTATTAGAAAGGAGACTCTTAATGTCTAGTTTTATCCATTCTAATTTTTGGTCACTTTTTTCTCTCAAAATCCATGCCACCTTTTCAAAATCTCACAAAAGAGAACTTTTGGAAATAATTTATCTCATTGCTCTATGATTCTCTCCTCTCCCTCGTAAACTCCCTTTCATGGAAGCGAATGTGTTTATTGTGTATTTAAAAAAATGGCTTGTCATAGATTTCAATGTTTAGAGTCAATGTTTTAAAACTCAACTCAGGACTTGACCCGGATAGGTTAATGGATCACGTGTCAATAGTTTGACCGTTCGGATTGATCTGTGACCTAAAAGATTAATATCGTTCATATGAATATTATATATCCATAGAATTTTAATATAACTTAAGTAGTAACTTAGAAATATGAAAGATACAATTGTATTTCTATACTCTATGATTTTCTTTCTCCTTTATGGCATGTAGGTTACCCCATGGGATGGCATGACGAGAGTTCACCAAATTTAGTCTTACACTCTTAGGTTTTCTTTGTTCTTTTTGCATATAAAGAATAAAGATTTAGAATCTAGATATTCTTAACTTTCAAATTTTATGTTAATACTATTAAATGTTAAGATCTCAAAGATATAATGTCAAGAATTACTCCTCATCTTTCATATTTTTTTACATGTTAAATTAAAATCTAAACTAATGATAGAAACTTAGAAAATATGAGGAGGCCCGGTCGGGCCACATTGCTTTTACTAGGTTGGGTTGAATTAGCTAGGTTGAGTTGGGTTTCCTAGATTTGGCCAAGTTTTAGGCTGACCGGTGGAGGTAGGGTTTCAACCTGATTTTAAGACCGGGTCGGCGGTCAACTAGTCAGACCGGCCGGTCCAAATCAGGTTTTAAAATAGTGTTTGGACTCCCTTCCATGATTCTTTTTAAATGTGTCTTTACCCATGTTCATTTAGCACCGTTTTATTGATAATTTGATGGTGAGGAGATTATTAGACTCGGTGATTAGACTAATAACTAGCTTGATCATTAATGGAAAAAAACATTTTGGTTGATGCCCCAATTTCTATTTCAAATTATAGTTTAAGGAAAGAGCGGGCACTAAACTACATTTGGTGTCCCCTCCCCTAATTTGTAGAGAGTTTGTTAACTCTTAACAAAATCTTTCCAAATAAAAAATAAGTGTCTACTTGTTTTTTTTAAGTGACTCGTAACCCGCGCATCCTCCCCCTTCCAACTCAGAAGCCCACCCATGGCCTCCTCCTCGTTGACCATCATCCCCGTCCCCTCCACCTTGCTACTGGAAGGGCGCCACTTGTGCCGGCGTCCCGGCGTCACCTCCACATCCCCATCCCCCCTAACCTTGATCTCATCCCCCAATGCCTCGATGCATTCAGGGGCAGGGTCTTCATGAAGCTACAAGGAGCGGGGGACTTCACCGATGTAGGCACGTTGTTAGGCATGGAAGATGGGGATGCGGAGGAGCACAAGATGTCAATGGTGGAGAGGGAAGGTGACAAAGGGCTTCCCAAATGACGGCAACACCAAAGGGTTCTTGCAGAAGTCTAGGTCTGACTGGTAGTCCGTCATCTTGAACCATCATTGCTGGACAACACGGTAGCGGGGGCCCGGCCACAAGCATGGGAGAGTGGGGTCGTGGCTGTGGAGGTGATGTGGAAGGGCTCGAAGGAGCCACTAGGGTCCCTGAGGGGACCGTCTATGAGGAGGAACTACACTAGGGAGGTGGTGGTGGTGGAGTGGCATGTGAATCCCTCTCATGGCGACGACAACGAGGGGGTCGTCCCAAAGGGAGGAGTCAGTGAGGCAGGGGCCTTCGAGGGGGGAGGCTTGTTCGTCGGCGGGGGCTGAGCATTCTGCGGCGGTGGAGAGGTGGGAATTTTTCCAAAGGCGATGGCAGCGAACTTGTTTTCTTTCTGTGAGTTGTCGTCATGTTCTTTCTCTCTATCTCGTGTGAGTTGTCTCTTCTTGCCTCCTGCGGAGGAGGTGAGGAAGAGGAGGGCGGAGGACATCGAGGCCGTCAAGGGGCACTCTTGGGTGCCCTCATCTGCTAGAACCCTGATCGAGTTTGCCCCCACCTCTTTATTTTTACGGTCCAATGCTTTCTTATCTACCAAACAGATCTATCTAAATCTTAAAAATCGTGACATTTTTGCCAAACCGACAGGACTCCTTTTCACCGATTTTAAAAGTTGGGTAAAAAAATAGCATACCATAACAGTTTAGAGAAAAATAACCTCTACGAAAAGAATGGCCTCAAACACCCGGCAAACGAAATCTTGGGAAGGACCTCGCAACTAAGGCCAATAAGAGTCCATGGTCTCAACCCAATCATCTAAGAAAAATATTTAGTGCACACCCTGGCCCAAGTACACCCAAGGTGTGCATCAAGTAAATTATTTTTAAAAAAAAAAATTTGTGACGTGAGGCTCACTTCTCCTAACTTACCGTATAAGGTAGACCCTTATTCAACGGTTCAAAAACATTCAAAAAAATAAAAATCAGATTTAATGAATAGTGTAAGGTCTATTTTTTCTTGAATCAGTCTTTTTTGTCTCGGATTTTTTTGGGCCATCTAATGTAAGTGTGCCTTGTATGATAAGTTAGAGGGATATGGATCCCACGTTACAAAAAAAAAAAAAAAAAGTTTGCGTGGTGCACACCTTAGGTGTGTAATTGACCCGGGTGTGCACTAATCATAACTCATTATCTAATCCAATCCCATGATTACTTCTCTATTACAAAATTGGTACATTCCCATAATCTGTTATCTAGTCCTTTTGTGGCTAACATTCCTGAGCGTTCTACATATATATCCATTTGTTTAAATTGGGTGTGTATGAAGCAAAAGCTCCATATGTTAGGGGCTTTTAAAAAGAGGAGTCGTCAAAGTAATGCGGTGCCAAGTGTCTGGTTGCTAGCGTACTAGGCTGTGTAGGCTTCATGAAGGCTGCTTGGATGAGGGGAGTCCATTGTGATCAGAGGTGGTAGCTTATTATCCATAATTTTGCATCCTTATTGATGGTCAAGTCAGTAAAAAACTGCGAGACAACAGAGGTTGGAGGATAATTTTAGAACAGTTGGATGTACAATAGATAAAATTATGTAATTTGAATTTACATTTTTTTAATTTATCTATCTTTATAATTGTTGGATGTGGGGTAGATAAATATGAATAACACACACACAATTGGATGTGGGGACAATTATTTATATTTTCGACTCTTATAATTATCAGCGTTCCGATCTTCGTTTCTGTTTAGCTATTGGATGTTCTTATCAAAGTTCAGTATCCATCCATTATTCGAATAAGAAATAGATTCGATCAATGAACTGCTGCTTGTTAATGGGCCAAAGCCTATTTGGAGCTGGCGTGCCCATAAGGGCAACCGTGTGCGGGAGAGGGGCGGACATGGGAGCACCGCGGCCGCACCTTCCTTGCATGGGAGTCCCACTTGGAGGGGGATTCCCATGCAACCTGGGAAAGCGTTTCCCTTGGAAGGGAAACCCCATTTGCTGTTGAACTCAACCACCTTCTCCCCTGTATATGTGTTGAGAGAATTGAGAGACAGCATGTCTTGGGAGAACATGAACAGCCCTAGTAGCAAAACGTGAGAGATCAGAACTCAACAACCTGAGCAACCACGTCCGCAGCCTCTTCTCCCTTCTCTCCTCTTTTGCTCCCTTTCTCTTCTACGTGCGTGAGAGAAGGAGGTTGCGCCCTGTCCGTTGAATGTGGGATCGTCATGTTCCACATCGTCTCAGCTACATCTTCGGAAAGTCATGGTCTTGGAGCGTGGAGTTATTTGGGGAGATTCTGGTAAGCTTTCTCGTCACCCCTGCGGCAACACTAGTTTTCTGCTTCTGACAAGGTATGCCTCGGACTCTACTTATTTATACTGGGGGATTATCATCATAAACATTGAGTATTCATTTGCTGCCCCAGAGTTAGGCCTGTAAAGAGAGTTTGTTAAGCCAGGTGTGGGTTGCCAGCATACTAGGGTGTTTAGGTCTCTCTCTCTCTCTGGTGTGGGTTGCCAGCATACTAGGGTGTTTAGGCTTCTCTCTCTCTCTCTCTCTCACACACACACACACACACACACACACACACACACACACACACACAGAGAGAGAGAGAGAGAGAGAGAGAGAGAGAGAGAGAGAGAGAGAGAGAGAGAGAGAGAGAGAGAGAGAGAGAGAGAGAGAGAGAGAGAGACCATTGCCCATCAGAGATGTAACTTATTACCTATGGCCCTCTTTGGTTTTCGAACACTTGAGATCGAACACGGTAACCGACCCCCAGATAAGGCTTTTATGTGAGGGAAGTGTGGACCCTTCTCTCTCTTCGATTAGCGGAAGTCCCGACAACAGTCCGACAATTTTATTACCAAAGAGGGCCTATAAGTTTACACCCTTAATGATGGATAAGTGACAAAAAAAAAGTGTGCAAGAGAGAAGACGTTGGAGGACAATGTCATTGTTTACTTAAATTGCAGCTCATTACCAGTTAAAATTGAATATACTCAGCATATTTTGAGTTCAGTCAATAACTCCCGTGTTTTAAAACTTGGACCGGATCGGTGGGTCCACGTGGTTGACCCACGACCCCCCGACCGCAAAATCAAGTTGACTCACTAGTTAGACCAGCCAACACCCAAGACCCATCAAACCCAATTAACCCGGACAGGTCTTATAAATGTGACCCCATCGAGTCTAAACCTATTTCATTTTTTCATTCTTTCGATCATTATTTTAGACTTTTATTTAACATGCAAAGGAAATAGAACATGAAGAATCATCTTTGAAAATGTATCCCTTATGCCTTTATCATTTAATATTGTTAATCCCAAATTTTGGAAGTTGAAAAGATAACCTGCCCCGTACCGAAAGGAACAAAGGAAGACCAAGAAGGTTTCGAGCTTCTAAGTTATATCTTTCATTTAATGTCACCGTATATAAGTTGTTATCGAAGGTATATTAAAATTTCATGAGTATATGATATTGGCATGAATGGTTAGACCATGGGTCAACCTAAACAGTTAAACTAATGATTCTCGACCGATTAATTTGGCCGGTTCCGAGAAGAGATTGGATTGAACCCAAAGGCGTTTATGTAGCGGTATTTTCAACCACTGTTTCTTGAAGGAGAGTTTATGGTCAATTATGCACTTCAGGGTAGCAAATCCGGCATTTCACCTGTTGCGGGGAGCACATGATTAATTACTTCAACAGGTTTTATTTCAGCCGTCGCATGGAGTTCATCGGGCCGCTTCTACATCCGGTCGCGACAGTAGTGGGCTCCACCGGTGGGACCTGACGACTTGGTGATGTCAGACCGTTCGTCCTCTCGCATTCCTCTCGTCAATTGGTTACATCCCGCATGCTTGGGCTGCCACTCGTTGACTGTCGCAAGACCACCCCTCCTCCGGGAGCGGCCGCCCAGAAGGGAAGCCGTGGGGACCTGACGACTTGGTGATGTCAGACCGTTCGTCCTCTCGCATTCCTCTCGTCAATTGGTTACATCCCGCATGCTTGGGCTGCCACTCGTTGACTGTCGCAAGACCACCCCTCCTCCGGGAGCGGCCGCCCAGAAGGGAAGCCGTCCCAACCCCCCCCCCCCCCCCCCCGGCCGTACGGCAGGACAGCATCCCCGCGGTGTCGTCGTCCTCTTCCTCCCAACCACACCGTTCTCCCATCCCATGACGCCGCAAGAATCGAAGGCAAACGACGGCAGGCGAGAGGGGCGGCGTGGAAAGGCCTCTTCTTGTTCGTTATCATGCAGCGGAGGATAGAGCCCGCGAAAGTTTTGCCGATGGATCTTCCCAGCTACGCAGAATGGAATCGTTCACCCCTCCCCCCAGGTTTAACCCTTCTTGCACCTTCCTGTGCTCTGACCTGCGTTCTTCTCGCGCATTTTTCACGATTCTTTTACGCCGTTTTGCTTGATGTGGTAAAACCAGGGGAGGCGTCTATTAATATGTTTTTGGTGGGTACGGCTGGCAGCCTTGTCGGCTCGTCGAACCCCTTCTCTCGCCGGAGAAGAGAGGAGAAAGGAAAGGCACCATCGTACCGATCTGCGTCGGTGTGCTTTGTTGAGACTGCTCTGTCTCTCTCTGCGCTGCCGCTTGGCCATTCGGAGACGACGTTGTGAGCCTTCAAATTTAAAATGATACACAACCATATGCTTTATACGAAAATGAGCACTGCTCATGACAACAGTTTCTGGTTTCACATTCCTGGAGCCATTCTTTTGGTACATAGGCTAGCTACAAAGGCTACAAAGGCTTATTTCCAACAGGGGTACATAGGCCGAAACCAAAGGGGTGCATGATAGACGGGGGTGGTGGCAGGACAGACGAGAAGGTGGGGTCGGGCTACAAGAGTAGAAGAGATGGGGTGGCAAGGGTTTCTGGCACCGTCACGTACGTAGTACTGATATACATCGGAGGGCGGGGAAGGCTGCAACAGTAAGATAGCATAGCTGCAACAGTAGGGGCTAACGCTGGACTTCCATCAGACATGCTGTAGTAGGAAGCAGTTGTGTACGTTACTGCATGTCACAAGGTTATATGGCTGGTGGAAGATCAAACAGCTGGCGTTGCTTCCGACGGTGGCGAGAGCATCACAGGAACGGCATGGTACGACGGGGCGTGCTGGCGGCTGCCTCAACCTGGTCGTCCACGGGAGCATTCTGACATCGGGGCCACCACAACCCCAGAGCTGTGTCTGCCGCCTCTGGGCGTTCATCCGTGCTGTGGTTGGTGTTGCGTCGCTCGTTGTTGCCGCTGTGTTGGTAGGTGTAGCTGCCGTTGCTGTCTGGGTGAGGCTGCTCCGCATTCACCTGCACAGGCATGCGAAACGACGGTGTCAACAGGGAACTGCCGTGTGCAAAAGGGAGGCACGAAGAAGAGAGTCTAGCGTAAGAAAAAGTAGTTACATGGTGAGAAAGAATTTGGTTATTTCACTATAGACAGGCAGAGACCAAAGGAAAATATTATTTTTAATATTTTTGGAAATAATGATTTCCAAAACATTATTTCCCACCATCTACCTGTCTAGAGACCAAGGAAAGTTTATTATGAAATCACTACTTACATAGACAGGTAGATGGTGCGAAAGAATTTTGTTATTTCACTAGAGATTGCTACGCTTAAATGATTACAAAATGAATCAAGCTTAGCCACTAACGACTTTGCACACTTTAACTTTACTGAGCTTCTGAAGTTCTAAAATAATATTTTAGTCTGATTGTAAGATTTTTTTTATAATTAATTTATGACAAGGAGATGAACAAAAAAAGGTAGAAGATCTGGGATTCTTTAGATATATACTTAGTTAGCAATGTTGGATCTGACACTTGGACTTGGTTAGCAATGTTGGATCTGACACTTGGACAGCTTAGGGCATGCGGATGGCTGAACATTGGGAAATTGGATTTTAACACTCAAGTGTATGGAAAGGTGATTAGATCTTTGTTTTGCAACCCAGAGCTAAAAGTTTGAAGTTGAAGAAGTTGTTTCTTGGTTAGCAAGTGTGTTGCCCTCATCCTTTGGTCTGAGCTTCTATCACTCATCTAGAGGGCTACCAAATGTTAAAAACTCGAATAAATTATGTTATAATAGTTACAAGCAATACCACTACCATATGTTACCACGTCAGTATGTAAAGTCCTTCGAGTTTAGCAAACTACTGAGAAAAAGAGGGCCAACAAGACGGAAAAAATGATGAGTAAGATTGAAAGATTAAGATTACAGTATACGGCTAATCTCCTTCTACTAGGTGGCGGCGGCGGCGACAGCCCCCAGCTGAGCTTCCTCGGCATGCCTCGAGCCGGGGAGATGGCAAGATTGGCTACCGCTGTCTGCAAAGCTTGGGCGGGAAAGATGGGTCAGATGGCCGGAGGGTTGGAGGGGGGTTCCTGAATAAGGGAACATACGCAGAGGTTCTGCGAAAAAGAGCACAGACTCCGTCCACTCGAAACGGTGACTCCTACGAGTTCTGACACCTCCCATCAGATCTACTCCATGGTCGAATGGAGTGGCTTCGCCAATGCCTATGGGTATCCCCAGTGGAAGGAGAGATGGATGTGGGCATTGTGAGGCCACTACTAGAGGCAGGGGGGACGGGAAGGACCAGTGGGATGTCAAAAATGTGCATCAACACGGCCTCCTAGTCGTTGGACGTAGTAAGGAAGTGGCACAGGCTGGGGCGGAGACGGGGTTCTTGGTGGCAGGAGGGGCAGCCATTTGGATCCAACCGTGGACGCTCACAAGGGGGACCTTCCCTAGCCCATATCATTTCTGCCTCTAAGTCAAGCTAGTAGGACTCCCTATCCTCGTGTGATGAGGGGGTGGCTGGACTAATTGGAGCTTTTGGGAAGGTGGCAACTGGCAACTTGATTATCCTCCCCACCGACGACTTAAACACAATGGAGGGACTTCCCTGGGTGTCCAGCCTTGAAACAATGCCCCTTGTAATGTCTCTACACATTGGAGGAGTTCCCTTCATAATTTGCATCACAACCATGCCAGAGATGCAGGAGCAGCGACGGCAGTTGGCAGTCTTAGAGCAGTAACATTGTAGGTGAGAGAAGGAAGATGCACATTGCAGAGGTGTCAGTGGAGGCTTCATAGACCCCAATTCAAATTCAAATTGGGGCAAGCTTTCACTTGGGCCAACGAGGTAGGGTTTGGGGCCGTCAATTGGGTCAGGAGGGCCGACACCTCATGGTGGGCTTGAAGATAGGTTGGGCTTAGCAAGTGGGCAAGCCTTTCATACAGTTGGCGTGGACCAAAGCCCGGACTCTATTCCGAGTGCCCAAAACTTTACCCGAGTTTGCTTTTCAAGAAGCTACCATGTTCAATGAAACCATTAATACTCATTATCCCAACCCGGCTTGCTTTCCAAGGCAGACAGTGCACTACGCGAGGGAGACCCACACCACCAGTCGCTCTATCTACCGCTCCAATCGACCTCCTCAAACCATCCCAAGTGGTCCATCTATGCAGGTGGTAGCCATCCCCAGTGCGCAGTTGGCATCTTTGACAACCCAGTGATTCTATCAATAAGAGGTATGGGAACGTCCCAAGGAAGGTGCCTGCCACAAGGGATGATGGGTGGTGGAGGTGCTTTGACATCCATGCCATGCGTCGGGCTGTTTCACTACTAACAATCCTTTGAGGTTGCTACAATGCTAGCCGCCAAATACCATGAAGGGTACCAACGTCTGCCTACAAGAACTAGTGGATTTGATATCGCCCACAACCCCCACAGTGGCTGAAAGAAATGAAGGCTCCATGTTGAAAGATATTTGGTTTGGGGGAGGGGGGGGGGGGTTCGGAGATCAACTTCCATCGACTCTGGGGGACCTTGCAATGCTCATCAGGGGATTGACCGAGGAAGAAGAACCTCCAAAGGACCAACCACGTGGGTCTACATAAGTTATCTTGGGGGGTCCTGCCACAAGAGAGGAACTAACCCTAGCGATGGGAAAATAGGAGAGTGACACGCAAGTGGAGTTACTATAGGTTGGGGAGGGAGGAGATCAAGGAGATCGTGGGGGTGGTGGAGGGATGGACGAGGAGCAAGCGAGGGAGCTGGGCAAGAAGGTCAAGGTGTCTTTCTCGGGGCTTAAGGAGGACATAGAAAGGGTTTTTTTGAAGGTACAAAAGATATGGTTGCTCACATTCACCAAGGAGAGCAAATGAGGAAAATATGTTAGGAAAAATGATAAAGGAAGTGAGGGGGCGAGGGAGAACATGGAGTTCAGGAGGGTTGGGGGGGCAAGGAACAACTTCTAATACCAATGAGGATTGTGTTGGTGAAGTGAGGAGGATAGGCGGTAGTGAGAAAAGAACGGCAGTGAGAGACCTTGCCGGAAGATGCAAGATAGATATTCTATGTTTTCAAGAAACAAAATGGGAGGGAGATGAGAGACCATTATTAGGGAGGTTGGGGGTACAAGACTGTCCAAAAAGTTGTTTCTCTGACGGAGGGCAGAGTAGGGGGGTATCATGGTCATGTGAAATGAGTTTGAGATGGAGGTGGAGGAGTTCGGGCGTATTGGTCAAGGGGGTGTTTCCTTCTCTTCTCGCAGTGACGACTTCATGTGAGACTTCATTGGGGTGTACGGACCTCAAAATAGGGAGGACAAGAAGGCATAATGGGAAGAGCTATTACTCCATCATGTCAATTCTAGTCATCTGTAGTGTGTCGAGGGGGCTTCAATGCCATCCTTTTACATGAGAGGTCAGGTGCCTCGACTCCCATTGGGGAGGTGGAAGATTTTGAGGACTTCGTTACTACAACAGCCTTGATTAATGTTCCATTGATTGGGAGGACCACTTCTCTCACATGGAGGATATAGTTCTGGCCAGATCTGTCTCTTACCACTGGCCTATTCTGCTTAGGACTAGCTGCATGCATGTAAGGAAAAGGCAGTTCAAACTGGAGAACTATTGGCTCAGAGAGGAAGACTTCATGAACATTGTCAGCAAAATTTGGGGGATTCAAGGGTAAGAGATGTTGGCTATGGCAAGACTGATAAGCAAATTGAAGTATTTGACATAGGAGTTGTCCAAGTGGGGTGCCAACAAGACTCCCCGACAAAGCTACGAAGGACAAGATTCTTCTTCAACTGGAGGGATTGGATGCATTGGAGGAGGCAGGCTTACTAAATAAATCTAACAAGAACTAGAGGGACAAGCTCAAGGCAGATTTTGAAGACATCCTCATCAAAGAGGAGATATACTGGAAGCAAACTAGGGGAAAATCAATCAATGAGAGAGATAGGACTACCACATATTTCCATAAGATTGTCTCAGGACGAAGGCGGCTAAAATACATCAAATATACCAAGGGAATCAACTTCTCTACACACCGGAAGACGTTGGAAGACATCAGGAGGCATGTCAACCAGTTCTACTTGCTACTTTTCATTGAGGAGCCAGTCAAACTGTCCATTACAAAGGATCTCTTTCCATGCTATCTGCAAAGAAGTGTTGTGCTCGCCTACCTTTTTGATGAGCAGGAGGTAAAGAAGGTTGCCTACTCGCTTGCAGGTGACAAAACCACAGAGCCAAATGGTTTCCCAATGCCTTTTCTCACCACTGTTGAACCATTATTAATGTAGATTTGCTATGTGGGAATTCCAGAAAGGAAGGGTTCATTTGAGAGGTATTATCAAGACCTTACTCGTTCTCATCCCTAAGAAGTAGGGTGTTGAGAGCCTAAGAGATTATAGACCATCAGCCTGCTCAATGGAACCTCAAAAATAATCACTAGATTGTTGGCTATGAGACTAGATAGTGTAATGGATAAGATTATCTGTGGGTATCAGGGAGCTTTCATCAAAGGATGCATTATTCAGGAGAATTTTTTGGTTGCCCATGAATGCATTCATGATATCAAAACAAAAAGGAAAAATGGACTAGTGTTCAAGCTTGACTTTGAGAACGCTTATGACTAGATAACAATGTCTACTAGATGCTCTCAACAGGATGGATTTCGATGAAAAATGAGTTGGTTGGATTCAAACGTGCATCCAATTAGCTAGATGTGTTGTCCTCATTAATGACGAACCATCACTTACTTTCACGGTAAGAGGGGGCTCAAGCAAGGAGACCCTATGTCTCCTCTTGTATTCATTCTAGTGACATAGATCATGAGCAAAATGTGGACGAGAGTCGAGGCCCATAGCCTAATCAAGGGGTTCCAAGTTGCGCCACAAGGCCAGTGCATCTTCCACCTGCAATATGACGATGACACTATATTGTTTGTGACAAAAAGTGAGGGTCAACTATACGAACATCAAAATGATGCTAGAATTGCTTTAGATGGCCAGTGGACTGAAGGTGAATCTTGACAAGAGCCAGGTGATCAATTTGAATATGGAACAAAGCTATAAGGAGAACTACTGCTATTCAAGGTTGTTAGGCTGGCCAATTTTTCTATTTACCTATTTGGGACTTCCTTTGACCCATAACGCTCTCCAACACAGGGATTGGCAACCAATGGTGTAGAGGCTTAAGTCAAGATAGCAGGGTGGAAAGTGAAGCTACTCTCTTATGGAGGCCGATTTGTGCTGTGCAAATTAGTCTTAGTCTCTATTTACTTCCTCTTATGGAGGCCGATTGGTGTTGTGGATGTTGGCTCTGATTGGAGGGGTCCATCATCCAGAAGAATTGTGAAATATTTTATGTTGAAATGTCTCACCTATGCAATTGTAGGGGCACTTATGCTTCCACTATCCACCATCTTTAATAGGATAGACTTTAGGAGAAATTGCTTATGTTGACACATTGCTAGGTAATTCTAAAATGTATGTCCATAGGATGGATGGATTGCATGTGCTGACAGTAGCAAACAATCTATATCATCTTGATAGATTTTTGCGTAGCATCTCTATTGGAGAAGATTACTAGTGTTCCTTGCATATACCAAGGTTTGTTTGATCAATGATCTAGATTGACTCGAGTTGCCCTTGATCCGGTACAAGTTGGTTCAACTCGACTGGAACAATTAAAGCCATTTCATATCATTTTTTCTTGCAAACTCAAATTTTCATGAAACTTTAGGCCTTTTCACCCTACATTTTAACTTATAAAGATAGTACTTTAACCCTAGAAAGGTGGATTTGATCTCTGAATGATTTTTACCCTGTACTTGTAAATGGCTAACAATTGAGGAAACCACATAATCATCTCAAATTAACACAAGACAAACACTCCATATATGATTAAAACACATAACAATCATCAATTTTAAACTACTATAAAAATAGTTTATGATTGATTTAACAATTAATAAACCTATATTATACCATGGGCAGAGTCGGCCGATACAACTTGGAGTAGAGCTCACAATGGCCCTGCGGTGATTCCTAGCGATGCTAGCAGTAGGCAAACACTTCATATATTTATCCATCTCCCTCGTAGGCACTACTAGGGTTTCCTAGCGTCACCGACGAGGGGGGGGGGATGGGGGAGGAGGCGGCTCGCTCCTTCCCCACAACTCCCTCCTACAGTGTTCGCTTCCCCTGTTCACTTGTAACCCACTGCTTCATCTTCTTCTACTGATCCCAAAGTGAAGGACGCGATGGCTCCTCCGCCCACCAGCTCCTTTGCGCAGGCCCTTCTATTCTCCCTTGCACCCCTCCTCTTAATCTCCATGTTCATCCTCCTACCTACACTGATGGCGGAGAACCGGCGGTGTTCTTCACAGCGGATGAGATAAAAGCTTCACTCATCCCTCTTGACTTCACTGTGATAGCACACAAGCCTCAAAGGTGCCGCAATTCCAAGACATAAGGGTGCATCTCCTTCACAGATTCAAGTTTCAACAGGATTTCATCATCAGCACACTTGATCCTAAACACTTGTTGATTAGGCTTCAAATGTATGAAGACTATTCAAGGAATCGCTCTACGTGCAAGGATGTTCATTTCGATTTTTCAAATGGACTATGGATTTTACACCTGCTGCAGATTCTTCTGTTGTCTCGGTGTGGGTAGAACTTCTCAGACTTCCTACAAATCTATATCAAGAACCCCTGCTTCGGTCAAAAGCAGGTAGCATTGGTCCCGTTTGAAGAGCTACCAGAGCACCTTGACGCGATCTAATACCACTGCAACCAGCATTCATATCGAGTTGGATGTTTCCAAAAAGCATCCTGGTCGCGTTTGGATTGGAGTCTCTGGCGGAGGAGGATGGCAATCGCTTTCCTATCCGAACATGTCCTCCTATTGCACTTCTTGTCATCGTATAAGGCATGGTGTGGCCTCCTGCAAAAAACAGAACAATGTGATAGGCCTCCTCCTGCCCAGTCTACTCATCCTTAGCCAGACAGAGAACATCGAAGAGATGCGGCCCCTGCACCTCCTCCAACCCTTCCTCTTCAAGGTCGCGAACGACGTGAGGATGCTCCTACACCGAAGTCTACAGTGCGTTAGCAACTAGTTCGGCATGAAGACGCCCAACCCAGAAAAGGCTCTTCTTCGAAACATGTTGGTGTTGAAGTGAGAATTTCCTTCGAACTTTTAAAGCATAATGATGCCCAGGATGACCTGTCGGAAGGGATGGGCCCCTGGACATTGCACCTGCCCAGACTGCTACTGTTGTACCTACTGTTGAAGCCTAGAGTCTCCCTGTGATGTAGGCTGCCACCAGTGATGTGGGAGTTGCCACCCCTATCACTATGCCACATGACACTCCTCTTCTTGCAGGGGTTGTCCCTCAATCAGCGCTGGAGAACCATCTTCTGTCGGTCTCCAACACACCCTCTGACCATGAAGTTCATGTGTCTGGGGCGGCTGCTTCCAGTCTTCCACCTGCTACCCCTGCTCTCCCAGATGAGGGTCCTACTGCCTGGGATGTAGGGGGGGATACGTCTCCAGGCCTTGACATCATGGGCGACGCCCCTGTGTTGATCGAAGAAGTTTCTTTTGGTCATGCCCTATTGGTTTCTCATCCAGCCGCAGATGCATCAACATATGATCGGTACTCTCACCTGTTCAGGATTCTATCTTACAGTCTCCTTCCATGAAGGTGTCTTGTTCTGCTACACAACCTGTTGCGCCACCTGAGGCCTCAATTCCACATCCAACTAATACAGAGGAGGGTCTCTCCATCAAACAACCTGCTGCGTTTTTTGAAGTCCCAATTCCATGTCTGGCAAATGCAGAGTTGACGTCTTGATTGCAGATGTTATGTTACTCCACAAAGCCATGGTGGGTCAAGGCAAAGACGCTCTTCGTGACACTTTGGGGGTCGTGACTCGTGGCATGTTGAGACACTCTACGTCTATCGGTTCAGTAAAAAAAAAGGTTTGATGTCTGCGATTATTTGGAACATTCATGGAATTAATAATGTGGTTTCAATTGGTCGCCTAAAGTTTTTGATTAGGAAGCATGATGCTTCTCTGATTATAATCTTTTGATCCCTGAGCAGATGCATCTAGAATGGACTGTTACATACGGAAATTGAGGATGGATAATTGCATTGCCAATGTATAGGGGTCAACCCGTATTTGGTTATTTTGGACAAATCTGGTTCATTTATCTTGTGACTCTAGTTCTGAACTTCTGATTATTTTTTAACCATATCTTCTACGCCATCTATGACTCTTTTTCAATCACCCTCGTGCATGCTAGCTATTCGACGTAGGTTAGCAGAGATATGTGGCTGGAGCTATCTAACTATGCTCGGTCTTGCTCCCATCCATGGCTGCCCAGTGGCGATTTTAATTGTCTTCTTAGTCCAACTAAGAAAATTGGTGGTTGTGGTGTTGATGCTAGGAGTATGGCGACTTCAAAATTTTGTTACAGCAAATGATTTTGAGGATGCAGGATTTTTTGGCAGTAGGTTTACTTGGTTTAATGGATGTTATATAGATGGTATATGGGCTTGTCTGGATAGGTATCTCATTAATTCTACATGGGCTTTAAATTTCCCTAATGCTAAAGTAGAGCATTTATCTAGAACTTGTTTGGGCCACTGTCTATTCTCTCACTCAGGCATAGTTCATCCATTCAGCCGAGCAGATTTTCTTTTCCACAAATGTGGGCGTCATACTCCACTTTCTTGCAAGATGTGCCCATTGCCTAGAATGTGACGCCCATTGCTTCTAATCCTTTGTCAACTCTAGCCATGAAATTAAAGGCGACAAAAGTGATGCATAAGAGGCGGAACAAAGAAACTTTTGGTAATGTTTTTTCAGAACATACAGCAGGCTAAGGATCAAGTTTTGATTGTGCAAGTTGCTTATGATTCTGACCCTTCTGATGCGAATATCCATAACTTAGCGCTAATCAGGCATGGAAGGTGGGATTTCTTTCTATGGCTGAGTGATGGACCTTGATAAAGCATGTTTTATCCTCCTTAGCCTTGTACACACTGTCCACAATTTTTATCCTTACCGCCACTATTAATGACATTAACAGGTTGATGGCGAATTTCCTTTAGGGCACCCATGATGGCAGATGGCAGACTTAAGAGACATTGGGTCTCTTGGGAGGTGATATGCAAGCCCATCGCTTAGGGTGGGCTAGGAATTATTTTGCTCTCAGAAATGAAGACAGCGTTGAGGATGAAATTACTCTGGCCGGGGTTAACATTGACTCTCTTTGGGCGCAATTCTTTAGATCAGAATCTCTCTCACATTCTCACTTTTCCTTGGCTAATTTTCGCGCCGCCATGGGTGCCGAAAGGTGGGCTTGGCAGGAGGCGGCATCTAAAATTGCAGATTCATACACCATTCTGGTTGGAAGGGACGAAGCGTCTTTCTAGTCTGATCAATGGGCCCGCGATAGACCCTTACACTCTTTCCTACCCCAGGATGGTTGGGATTCTTTGCAGGCAGACATGTTACTATTCCTCATATTCTCTCATCTCTTTCTCATCTGCATTGGAGTATGATTCGCTCACACATATCTGTAGAAATTCGGAGGGTTATTACTGCAACCCCTCCATGGGATGAGCAGGATAGATGGATATGGATGCCTTCTTTGGATGGAAAATTCACAACCAAGGCTGTCCGACTTGGGTCTCCATCATGGTGTTGGTGCCCCGTCATTCTGGAAATCCATATGGGCCCCATTCTTACCTCTTAAATGGTCTGCCTTTATGTGGAGGTTGCTCAGAAATTGTCCCCACGAATGATTTGTTACAGTGTGGGGGTATTCCGATGTGTTCCCGTTGCCACTGCTGCCCGGGGTGAAGAGGAATAGGCCGTGCACCTTTTCTTCCAGGGGGTTATCTCGCAAGCTGTTTAGGCGTTCTTCTCAGACATCATCCTTATCTCTTCACCGGCAACACATTCATGCTTGTACCATGTGGCTGCCTCCCTGTTATCTATAACGGGTGCCCCTGCCCGTCTGTATGCTTATTTATATTTGCATCTTGTGGGAGATTTGGATCAGCAGAAAACTTGGCGAGGTTTCAAGGCAGGAGAATGTCCATGCCATCCATCATTCGCAAGGTCTTACAGCAGACCCGTTATTTGTCCACTTTGCTACCAATTTATAGGGGTTTGATGCCATCAGGCGTAATTGATACTCTCTCCACTTGGGTGTTTCCTTTTCTCCTGGGCAGTATAGAGACCCCATCATTCTCAACTGAGCTAAGCCGATCGGACCCCATGTGAAGTTGAATGTTGATAGCACTTTCAAAAGAGATGTGGGATTGGCTGGCGGGGACAGTTTAATGAGGGACTCTCGGGGTGATCTTCTCTTTGCAATCTCACATACATGTGATGGCCCATTCCAGCCTTGAAGTTGAGGCGTTTGTATTATTGGAGGGACTTCGTTCGCCAACATAGAGGCTACAATGACATCCAAGTTGAATCTGATTCAGTTGTTTTTATTGGTGTGCTCAATGGTGTGTTATCCTGTCCATGGCGCATTCTATCGGTGGTCCAGGCTGTTGATCTTATTCGGGAGTCCTCGACTATTACTTTTGCTCACATATTCAGGGAAGCCAACCAAACAGCAGATCGTCTTGCAAATTAAGCTTGTTTCTCCTCTTGTTTCTCTGTTTGGTCTACCTGGGTACTACTGTCTCATGATGTAGAGGGGCATTCCGCCTTGATAAAGCTAGTTGTTGTTCCCATAGATGTTAAACTTCTCTTTATGATTTCTCTCAACTTGTATTTGCAAAGGTATCCCCTGAAGTTATCTGTAGTTACTTTTTATTAATAACATCCAACCTTTTGCATGACTCGGTAGAGCGGGTCCATGCCACTTCCTTGAAGTGGTATGCGCTCTCTTGAGCTCTGCTTGAAGTTATTTGCTTAACAAAAAAAGAGCTCACAATGGCCTTGATCCAGCACGAGTCAGCCATATCACACTAATCCAGTATGATATGGTAAATGGTGGTGTGTACCCCCACCTTCAAAACAAAATTCCAGAATAATAATACCTCAAGTCACTAAGCATCGTAGATCCACAAAACTCCACACCAACAATGCCTCAAGTCAGTGAGCATCATAGATCAAATTATGGGTGCCATACTAGCTTTATGCAGTGAGTGGAGTCATGTCCAGAACATTAAGGACTATTGCAGCAATCCTATATACAAATATATTTCTAACCATATCTAACATACAATGTGTGAACAGCGTGTCCATTCAAACAATTAGGAATTAAGGATTATCGTAGCCACAAACAGCAGTCAAGGAAATCATTTGCAGAAGAAGCTTTTTTTTTCTAAGCTTTGGTCAGAATGTATCAAGGTGGGAGCTTCTGATGGACAAGCAGGGGAAGAGGGAAAAGGCAAAGTTTGGAATGATGTACCTTCCTCTCTCTGACACCACTTTGCCTTCTCCTTTGCTTCATTTCACATTACCATCCCTTGCTAAAGTCCCTTATGTGTATACATTGGAGACGATGGCCAGAAGGAGCACCTAGGACACAGGTTTCTAATGTTGGGTGAAAATTGCTATCATCATTGCAAATTCAGGCTCATTTGAGTCTATAAGTGGCGGATCAAGGTCTAATAAAGTTGGCAAGTAATTCCTTTTGAAGGTGTTGAACTTGGCAAATGATGTAAATGCACACCATAAAAGTATGAGAAAAGAAATGACACATTATACTTCCCACCCCCAAAAAACAAAAACTTAATTCAATTGGTCCATTTAAGAAAGAAATGTTATGGTGCCACAGATCTTACCGTACTTTTTGCTACACTCACTTTTGGCTGTCAGATGAAAAAATCAAATGGTGGTAAGAGTGCGTCAGAAATCTGTAAGAAATACCTATCAAGTGAATTCACCAATGCAGATAAACTAGAAGTTTGTGTAAAGGTATGTAACAACGGGTGTAAATTGCGACTCTTATTTATTATGAAGGTTTTGCTGACCAAAAATAGAAAATACTGAATGCTTAATAGATGATGCAACAACTTTGGATAAGAAGCTGAATTTGATGATCAAGAACCTTTTACTCCTTGGTGGAAGATGTAGCCACATGCTCTAATTCCGCTAAAGCAAGATGTAGCCGGACAAAGAGGACAATAAGAATTGTGATTTTTCTCACAAAGAAATCAGCAGCTCCTATGCCGAAAATTTTCATCACCTCTATTAAAACTAAAAACCTTACCTCACACCAGTGAGAATGTGAAGGGGTAACTGTTCTACTTTTTATTTGATACAAGAACAGTTAAAGACTTTTCAAATGTTGTGATAAAATAGACTTTTTTAGTAGCCGACACTCTAGTCTTTAGACCTTGATTACTGTCAAAATGTTCTGTCTTATGCTTTTGGAGTGATAGATATGTGGTATGTCCTTACTTAGCATGACAGATCACACATGGGTGCAAAATGAACCTTAAGCTGTATCAAACTCCTGCCAGATGCTTGGCATATGATAAGACCATGCCAGTCTATGATATGAAGTTTCAATTGGGTGGACTCCATTTATTGTCGAACAACATATTTCTGTAAAAACAGCAAACTCCGTTGTCAGCATTATTTGAACGTTTAACCCTGGCTTCACATGTTTTCAGTGGAAAAAAGAATTATTTGTGGATGGATTTAGACATGAGCATTTGAAGCACAGTTTCAGTAGACAAGAAAAATGGTTATAGTTGGTCATGGTGGTAGTTGCATCTCATCTGGATCATGAGTTAGCAGTATGACCAATTATTTGGCATAACTTGAGATTAGCAGCTGTGTTGTAGGAAAACTATAGGAGGCAACCGATAAAATAAAAGCATCTATTACACGATCTTATAGAGGAAGTCAAGAAAGTCTCTTTTGATCATAGCTTAAAAGGTGTTGAGGCAGTCATGAGGCATCTTGTGAAAGCCTCACAAACATAAGCTCACTAGTTTATGAAAAGAATCTTTAAACTGTCAAGAAGGCTAAAATAGACTGATTTTCCATGTGTTTGATAGTCTCAACTCAATGATAGCTGATGGAAGCATGGTTGGCAGTATCGGCCGAAACCGATACGTTTCGGCCGGTACCGATCCGAAACCAGACCCTAACACTGTAGCAGGTCCGAAACCTATTAAATAATAGTTTTTTAACGGTTTCGGATGAAACCATTAAAGGTTTCGGCCGAAACTGACCTGTTTCGGTCCGAAACCGTCCAGTTTCAGCCGAAACCAGAGAGAATTACTATTTTTTTTAATTTTTTGAATGGTTTCAACCGGTTTCGGCCGAAACCGAAACCGGTACGGTACCAGCCGAAACCGGTACCGATACTGCCATCCCTTGATGGAAGTCATGGACTAGCAGAAAAAAGGAAGAGGGCCAAAAGACGAGGGAAGGAAGGAGAGGGTAACTGGACTAGGGAAGAAGAAATGGAGGGGGGGGGGTGTCGAGACCATCAAAAGAAGAGAGGAAGGGGGGCAAAGGAGACAAAAAAGAAAGACAGGTGTCTTCAGACCACCGAATGAAGAAAAAGGGGGTGGCAGAGGAGGGAAGAAAACTATTACTTTCTTGTACAATGTTGAAGGGATGCCATCAATGAAAAGCCAACTGTAGTTGCCTCTGAAGCAATAGGTGCCATAATTGCTGCCCTCTCTTTCTCCATTGAAAATAGAAAAAGTTGGGTCCAATTCAAATCCTTTTATTTTAGGGATTTTTAGTTTTTAGCCCTAAAAACTTTTGAAATTAGGAAAAGGCGCCCCTAATCCATCTATTTAGCCAAAAGCCCCCAAATTCTTCTTCGTTACATGAAAAAGAAGAGAGGACAGGATGAGAGAGAGAGAGATAGAGGAGCGAAGGGCACCAGAGGGGGTCTCCCTCTCCAACGCCGGCACCCCTAGGTGCATAGGGGGGGAGAGAGAGAGAGAGAGTACTTCGTCTGACGTCTGGGTGGCCGCCTAGATTTGAGGTTGTTATCGAGGGTGGGGATGATCGAGGCGGGCATGCTCACCTCCCTATTCGACACCAGGAACTGGCTAAACTTACACAACTCCGTAGGGGGGAGAGAGAGAGAGAGGCATACCGATGAAGGGGGGTCCCTTGGCACCGTTGGAGGGGTCATGGGGCTTCGGCAGTGTGCGAGCAATAGTTGCCGCCATTGCTCAATTTCCTCCCCCCGATTTCTTCATCTACGTCCACCAGTGATAGAGCTGCTCTGTTGTCGTTGTCGAGGGCATTGGCACGGCCGCCAGTGATCACCTCTCACACGGAGGCTAGTTTCTACAAGTTAAGGTCCCTACGCAAGCCCCCTCCTCACGTGAGCGCTTCCTTCGGACGCCCCACTAGCGCCTCCTTGCCAACCTCGCAGGTGCGAGCGCCACCCACACCAGCGCCCAGTCGATCGCACCCGCCACTGACATCCACAGTTGGTGTGCCCCTCCTCATCACACGCTCCTCCCAGCGTCGACTCCCGCGGTTATCGGCGCTCGGAACCCACCACAGGTTGCAACTACCTGAGACCACCCTGGTCCCTCCGCATACTGTCGATAACATAGTCGCCCCCACTACAACTGCCCCCTCAACCACAACCACCCAACGTCGCTGCATCCGCCGCCAGCAACCCTACAACACTGTCGCCCATGCTCGCCTACGCACAAACCACGTTGCGGGTCCCTCCTCGCCGACTGCCGGACTACCCCCGCACCACCGTGAGCCCATTATGCTGACCTCCCATCTCTCTCTCTCTCTCTGTTTTATCCCTAAACAGACCTCCCTCTCTCTCCCCCCCCCCCTTCTACAATCGCCGAAACAACGCCATCGCCCCGCAGCTGGGGAGCTCAGGGCCTTCACCTGCAGTCCCAACGGGAAGGTGAGTGAGAGAGAGAAGATGGGGAGGGTAAAACGGGGAAGAAAAAATAATAAGAGTGGAGATGGAATATTCCAAAAAATGAGATGGTATATTCCATTTTTTGGACCGTTGTTAACCCCAGAGGCTTTTTACTAAGTGTTTGAAGAGTTTGGGGGCTTTTGGCTAAATAGACAGATTAAGGGGGCCTTTTCCTAATTTCAAAAAATTTTAAGGGCTAAAAACTAAAAATTCCTTTATTTTATTTATCTAATTGTTATCATTATATCATGATTTATAGACAATAAGAAAGGTGAAAGCCTGAGGTTCACCTCAAAACACCTCATTTTCTTCGTCACCTCAGTTCACACATAAGCCACAAGTAAATGGCTTAAGGTGCACCCTCAAGACCTACCACCTCAAACTAACAGGTGGTGTAAATGTTTAGTAAATGGCCTAAGGTGCATGCCTCAAGGCACTTTTTGTTGTATCTCACCTTGCCATTTTATGATGTTGGCATTATGTGGAATCTAAAGAAGTGATCGGAGTAGTAAATACTTCTACTGGTCTTTTGTTTGACCCTTGAAGACAACATGCACGGTCTAAGCTAAGGCCTTACAGATGCTTAATACCACCAGACTTAGGTGGTGGCAAGCCTGGTGGGCTGAAGTTCCCAATGCCCCATTTGCCTGTCTCACTTTAAAAAATAGGCTGAGATGGGGCAAACAAAAGATGCAAGTGTGGAGCAAGGAAATATTTGGTGAGCATCTTCAATTAGGCAAAGGTTCCTGTATGATATTGAACAATTTGACATCAAGAATGACCAAGGGCTGATATCTAACGAAGCAAGAAAACACTGGGCAGGGATGAGAAGGGAATATGAAGAGTGGGCATTTAGAGAGGAAACTAAATGGAAACAAAGAGGAAAAGAAAAATGGCTCAAAGAAGGGGACAAAAATGCAGCATATTTCCATGCAATGGCAAGTGTTAAGAGAAGCTCTTTATGTATTCACAGGTTGAAAGTTGGGAATGGTGTTCTTCTTGATGAGACAGACATTCAACAAGCTATCATCAAACAATATGAGGAGCTCTTTAAAGAAGAAGAGTGGAGGCCACACATATGCAGTGATAACTTCAATAAGATTTCTCAATCAGCAGCCCTGGATCTTATCAGACCATTCACGGAGGAGGAGCTTAAAAATGTTGTATTCAGCATGGATCCTAATAAAGCACCTGGGCCAGATGGTTTCTCAATGGGCTTTTACCAATATTTTTGGGAGGTGGTGAAGGGGGAGGTCATGGAGGCAGCTCTAGAATTCCAGAGAAACCCTGCAGCAGTGAGATGTTTCAACTCCACCTTTGTAGTGTTAATACCGAAAAAAGAAAATGTTGAAACTTTAAATGACTCTCGACCTATCAGTTTGTTGAATGGTAGTTAGAAAATTATCACTAAAGCCTTGGCGAACAGATTGAAAGATGTGATCAGCAGTCTTGTGGATACCAATCAGTCCACCTTTATTGCGGGTAGGTTTATTTTGGACAATCACATGGCTGCTCATGAATGCTTGCATGAACAAAAGGTAAAGAAGAGAGAATGTGGATTGTTCAAGTTAGATTTTGAAAAAGCATATGATAGAATCAGCTGGGGCTGCTTGTTTCATGTCCTTTATTGCATGAGATTCAAGATCAATGGGTGGAATGGATCCGACATTGTCTTCAGATGGCCAGGTTTTTTTTGCTGCTGAATAGGTCTCCTCATGGCTTCTTTGGGAGAATCAGAGGACTAAGGCAGGGACATTCCCTCTCCCCTTTACTCTTTGTCATTGTAGGGAAAGTGCTAAGTGCGGTGTGGGAGAGAGGAAGGGCAGCAAATCTGATCTGTGGGGTTTCTATAGGGAGAGGCCAGGAAGAGGTCACTCATCTACAATATGCAGACGACACCATCCTTTTTGCTTCAGCTGACATGGACAAGCTAGTCAACCTAAGGATTCTCTTAAGACTGGTAGAGGCAGTGACTAGACTCAAGATTAATTTTCTGAAGAGTGAACTGGCTGGAATCAGCATCAAACAGGATGATAAGGATCTCATTGCTCACATTTTAGGGGCTCAATGGAGAAGCTTCCGAATCAAATATTTGGGGCTACCTCTTACGGTTGGCAACCTAAAATCTTTAGATTGGAATGTTATAGTGAAGAAGGTAGGAGACCGAATTGCAACTTGGAAAGGAAAGCTACTCTCCGCTGGAGGCAGATGGGTCCTGTCCAAAACAGTGCCACCCAACATTGCAATGCCTTTCTTGTCCATTTTCAGGGCACCTAAGAATGTTTGTCTCAAGATTGAGTCCCTCAGATCATCTTTTTTTCTGGAAAGGTAAAAGTCCAGGAGAGAAAGGAATACATCCTAGAGCATAGAAATTTGTTTGCAGGTCAAAGGAGGAAGGTGGAGCTGGTTTATTGACACTATTAATCAAGCTCTACTATTGAAATGGCTATGGAGAGCAGACACGGATGACTCAGCCCTTTGGAAAACCATTATTGATAACAAATATTTGGGGGGTCAGAGGGGCTGGTTTTCTGAAGGAACCTTTAGCAGACAGATGTCTAGTATATGGAGGAATATCCTCAAACTCAAAGACTTCTACAAATGCTCGTCTTCAATATGTGTAGGGGATGGTGGTAGGACTAAATTTTGGGAAGATCCTTGTGTGCTGGTTGCTGCACACATCATTTAAAGAATCCTTTCCCAATTTTTATGCACTTGCTTGCAGGGCTGAAGTGAATTTCAATGAAGTCTGGTCACATTCAATAGATAGCCCAGGGTGGACTATACAATTCAGAAGAAATCTGAATGAAATGTACTGGCAGCAGTTTCTTAAGTTTTCCTTCTTATTGGATGAAAAGAAATTAAATCCAAGCTCGAAGGACACTGGACACTAGAATTTGGAAACGGGAGAGAACAAGGATCTTCTCTGTTAGATCAGCTACCCAAATTCTTATGCAAGGAGGCCGGAAAGTCCCGTGGAAGAAGCAAGTGTGGAATGCCAAAATCCCCATCAAAATCAGAATTTTCTTATGGCAATTGGCATGGAGGAGAACCTTAACTGTTGACAGAGTACACAAGTTCAGACCGATATAAAGACCCAATGTGTCTTTTGTGGGTGCTATTTAGAAAACCTGGACCATCTCTTCTTCAATTGTGGGATTATCTAGATGGTGTGGCGTCAATTTTTCAAAGCAACCAAGGTCCAGTGGCATAGCAAAAACTGCTTGGAGGATTGGCGAACAGAATGGATGCTTCTAAATCCAACAACGGAGGAGAAAGATACTTGGGGAATGTGCTTTCCTGCTATGCTATGGTCAATCTGGAGGGAAAGGAATAATAGTGTTTAGAGAGCAGTTTAAACCCCCATCCAACATTTTCCAAAGCTGCATCAACTGCTTAATGGAGTGGCAATTCATGGCTAAAGAGCGCTCTTGCCATCAATCATCGCTTATCTCTAGAGTACTTGGGTGGAGACACTTTATCCTGTAATTTTTCTTTTCTCTTTTTGAAGGGGCCATGTTCCCTTTTGGGGGCTGATCTACACTCTTGGTAGAAGGCCTTTAGTGCTTGTTAATTGGTGGATGTACACTTTATTTTCTTTCTAATGAATTGTTGCTGTATGCCACCTTCCCCCCCAAAAAAAAACATAAAAACAGCTACATCATATGTGAAAGATTTTTTTCCATACTAAGTCCTCCTGAGGGAATGTCTTCATGCAAATCTATATATGAATTTATTGTGAAAGATAGTAAGGTGATTGTGTGATGATTAGCACAGAAAGTATACATAAAAAAAGAGACTGACAGTGTTTTTGGCATGTTTCAAGTGAAAAGACATTCCCTGTGGGTCACGGCAATACCAAGATAATATATGTGATACATTTTCAGGATGTGATACATTTTTTCCTATTTTTAGGGCTGTAAAATTGTATATAAAGTGTTATACATTAGATAACTTTTAGAGATTTTGATAGTATTTTTTTGAAAATTCTAGTTATGTTGCCGTTCATGTTGTTTTATGTGCTCCCTCCATGAATACTCTTCTCCTCTCCCTACGATCATTAGGGAATGGGTGGCATTGCACAATTGGTCAGTATTCTTGGATCCCATTCCATAAAGGTGCACCCTCCCATGAATCAAATGGAGGGGAGGTGAAGGGGTCTTCTGCCTGTCTGGTAAGACACATAAGAATACTCGTTTAACGAGACTCACCTCTCTAAAAGTTGTTTGCCTGGGTCCTTCATCCAATTCTTTCTCCAGGCTATCCACCTCCTCTTCGTTGAAACGCACAATGTTCTGTTCATCGGATAACCTGAAAAACTTGCATGGTCAAGGGACAAAATCACTTTTTTTTGTAATCGTAACAAGAATGGCTCATATACCTTTGAGCAATTTCTGGACTCCCATCGCTGATTTCTTGACAGCTCAATCCTTTGGAGCAGTTCTGTGTCACGAAATAGAAATTCAGCAGTGGATAATAAGTATATTTATCTCAGGTAAAACTTCACCTATTTATTTTGATTCATTACTTTCCTACATAACATTTTATTCAACATTTCATAAAGTATCCTGCACTTTATCATCTTCAGTTCATATTTGTAGCATAAATGTCACAAATTTTTGCAGATGCATAAACATTAGAAAATTGTGTGACCTCTTTATGCCTTAAAACTTCTTCATAAGGTTTGTGTTTGTTATTAAGATTGTTCATGCCTTCATGGAAATTTGTTGCACATAATGGTAAACGAATAGAGTTGATTTTATGAATGAAAGGGGACGTCATCTAAGTGGAAGACATAAGTTAGGTGAATACTGCTATATTATACCTTCCTTTCGAGGGCACACCTCTTGACATTTTTTTCTGCATCTGAAAATTCAAAAAAACGCTGAATGGTCGTCTCTATGCTGAAAGAGAGTAACAGGGTCAGAAATGAAATTGGGTAAACACTCTCTGCAATCACCAATTGTAGAAAGCAGTAGAATCTTATAGACAAACAATCAGCTCTCCTCTATTGTTATGCCAATATGAACCATGATGGAACTTAGATCTTCCTTTTACATAGAGATGTCTTTGGCTAGAACAGTATCTGCTCTGCTATTATTCTTCATCCTACGGATTGGTCTGATTCACTTGTCTTTTAGCCAAATCTATTCGTAGATAACTGCTAATAATATTAAATTTAAATTTCAACTCCATGTCATATTACTTGGTTGGATGCTTGGCTTTCACATTTATATTTATTTTATAATACATCCTACTACTGAATTCTTTCAGCAAAATTTGTTCATAAAATTTTGTTAGTAGTATTAACTTCAAATTTCAAGTAACTTCAATGCTTGATTGAATGCTTTGCTTCCACATCCATATTCATTTTTATAATACAGCCTTATCGCTCACTGCACCATCACGTGCACCTCTGCATGTTTTCAGTTCCCTTTACCTTCCTGAAGATCATTCTGACCTATTTAGGCTGATACTGTTCTTACATCAAGTTTATCAAGGACTTTGCGTTGCTATCCTTTTACCTGGAAAACAAAAGAGTGAAATTGCATTTTGTCTGTTTTTGACAGCTAAGCAGAAGTTTGTGGATTTACTGAGAGCTGCATAATCTTATTACATCTTTTCAGGTTTTTCCCATCCAATTAAAGACGGAGCTAACAGCATGTTATCCCGTATGTCCCCACTGAATTTAAACTGAGGTAATAAGCTCCATTGTCCAACATTTACTATACTAGAATCCAGAGAAGCTTGCGACAGTGGTTTCTAATCTGTGCTTGGTTGTTTCAATATTTAGGACTACCTATTTTGATTGCTGTCTTGCTTGGATAATGCTAGAAGTCAAAGAAGGTTTTGAAACTGTGGCTTCTAATTATGTGCTTAGTTGATTCAATATTTTCAGACTTCCCTGCTTGGATGAATGACGTTTTGAGGTGTCTTGGTAGCCATCAAGACTTTTGTAAATCAGATTAGGTCCGCAGAATGATGAGGACCAAAATCTGATCCAGATATGATCTGATAGAATAAATCAATTAGGAATATGCAAAGTTCGGTTTAAACCACCCCAAAACTACTCAAAAATTAAACTGTGACTTTGGTCTAATTAGGAGTTAACATGGGCAAAAGAGAATTGAGTTTGGTCTGGTTCAGTTTTGATGAACTTCGAAAACAAAACACTGCATAACTGAATAAATTGAAGGGATTTTTATTTTTTACTCCCTACAGATAAGTATTCCCTTATTAGTCCCTCAAATACAACTATTTCTGCTTTAGTCCCTACAATCTGCTGTTCGATCTGGTAACCAGAGTGAAACACAGCTTGGGTTAACTTAACCCAGATGCAGTAAAAGATGAAAATACCCTGGTTAGGTTGTCCCTGTGTGAGCTGCTCTCCGGTGCCCTCCTCATGCACCGGCGGCGGCGAAGATGGCAGCAGCCTGCCATGGAGTCCGAGCACGAGATGGCCTTCCCTTGTTGGAAGTCCTCCGGGAAGCTCGGTGGGAGCAGTAGGCGTATGGCCAGGACCCCTAGTCCGATTAGGAGTTGCCAATGCTGGGAACGACCTCGTCGTTTGGATCAGCGTCCTCAGCACTGGTCCTCTCCAACCTACCCCCGATCCGCATGTGCCGCGACGATCACGGCCTCAATCTGAGGGTCATGGGCACTGACGGCTTGGGGGAGCATTTCGCAAAATGAACCTCTCGAATCTGCACCAGAAGCAGTAGCAGGTGGACGCCGAGGGTTTCAACATGGAAGCTCATGGTGCCACTATAGCCACTGCGGCGAACCCCACCAACATTTCCCCCACAGAAAAGCTCAACACAGGCAGGGAAACGCGGCCCCGTACTGACCACCCTCCACCACGGCATCCCCTAGGCGCTCAACGTCGGCACGAGCACCACAGACTGTCGGTTGGCCCGGTTCACCAGTACAGTGGTCCTTGGGGGGTGGGGGTGGGGAGAGAGAGAGAGAGAACATGGGGCCCACATGGAAGAAGGGTATTTTCGGGATTTCCACTATTCTTTTACCCTAAAGGTGGAATATTCTCAAGTATATTCCATTTTTCTAACATTTGTAAGACACATGGACTTTTTAGTAAAAGGCCAAGATTGTAGGGACTAATAAATAAATAATTATATTTGAGAGACTGAAAAGGAAATATGTTTATTTGTAGGGATTAAAAAATAAAAATCCCATAAATTGAAATATACATGCCTATGTATACAATGGCATCATTAATGTATTTATGTGAACAGATTATCAGGATGTTTGTTTCTATTTTGTTGGGGTGTACGTATATCATCATCAGAGCCTTATCACAATTATTTGGGGTCGGCCATATGAATCTTGTTCCGCCAAAGATTTCTATCAAGTTCTATATTCATATTTAAACCCAAGAAGCTAATGTCCTTCCTAATAACATCGCACCATCTCATTTTAGACCTTCCCCGAGCTCTTTTACTAGCATCCACTAAGATTCGGTCACATCTTTTAACCGGCGCTGAGTTGGGGCGACGAAGCACATGACCAAACCACCTGAGTCTATTTTCTCTCATTTTACTATCAATTGGGCTTATCCCTAAGTCCTTACGAATGCGCTCATTCCTAATCTTGTCTTTCTTAATCTTGCCACACATCCATCCCTAAGTCCTTACGAATGCGCTCATTCCTAATCTTGTCTTTCTTAATCTTGCCACACATCCATCTCAACATCCTCATCTTTGCTACACACATTTTGTGAATGTGTTCATTTCGTACTGCCCAACACTCGGTACCATATAACAAAGCAGGTCTCACAACCGTTCTATAAAGCCTCCATTTGAATTTCACAGGCATACGACGATCACAAAGGACTCCTGATGCGCTTCTCCATCTTAACCAGCCTGCCTTAATCCTATGTGTAACGTCGTCATAAATCTCTCCATTCTCTTGTACCTAGACCCTAAGTATCGAAACCTACTACTCTTCGGAATGTTATGCCAATCAATTAGAACCATATCTTCCTATACCACTCTCCCATTACTAAAATTACAATGCATAAACTCTGACTTACTCCTACTAATTTTAAAATCTTTAGACTCCAAGGCAAGTCTCCAACGCTCTAACTTAGCATTTAAAGCATTAATACTCCCATCAATTAAGACAATATCATCTGCAAATAACATACACCAAGGGATATCCTCATGCAATTATTTTGTTACTTCATCCATAACTAAGGCAAAGAGATACGGACTTAGTGCAGAACCTTGATGCAAACCTATAGAAACTGAAAATTCACCAGTCTCTCCAGCAATAGTTCAAACACTAGTAATAGCATTGTCGTACATGTCCTTAATCAAATCAATTATATCCTTGAGAGATTCATTTCTTTCTTAATGTCCACCAAATCAATTCTCTCGGTACTCGATCATACGCCTTCTCTAAATCAAGAAGAACTATATACAAATATTTTCTCATCTCTCTATACTTCTCCATTAACTGCCGTAGTAAGAAAATAGCTTCTGTAGTATATCTATTCGGCATAAAACCAAACTGATTTTCCGATACAATAGTTATATATCGGAGGTATTTTTCGATTACTCTTTCCCAAAGTTTATAGTATGACTCATAAGCTTGATTCCACGATAATTATTGTAACTTTGAATATCTCTTTTATTTTTGTAGAAAGGAACTACAACATTTTTCCTCCAAACTTCTGGCATTCTATGTCCTTTAAAATTTTATTAAAAAGTTTAGTTAGCTACTGAATACCAACGTCTCCCGAGCATTTCCATACTTCAATAGGTATGCCATCTGATCCTAAGGCCTTGCCCACTTTCATTTTCCTTAAAGAATCCTCCACTTCTGACATCTTAATACGCCTGAAATATTGATATTTATCAAATATTGTGGACTCTTGGATACCTTCTAAAGAAGAATCCTTGAGGCAATCTCCACTAAGTAACTGCTGAAAATAACTATGCCACCTCTCTTTAATCTTAAGATCCTTAGTTAAAACCCTTTGATCTTCACCTTTAATGCAACGAACATGATCTAAATCTCTAGTTTTCCTTTCTCTTATTTTAGCAAGTTTAAATATGTTCTTTTCACCCTCTCGGGTTCCTAATTTATTATATAAATTTTCAAATGCCTTTGATTTAGCTTCGCTAACTATTTTCTTAGCCCTCTTTTTAGCAAGTTTATAAGCTTCGAGGGTTTGATTATTTTTGTCAATTTGCCAAACTTTAAAGCACTCATTTTTTACTCTAATGATATTTTGGATTTCCTCACTTCACCACCAAGTCTCTTTTTCTAAATTCTTTTTACCTTTAGATTCGCCTAAGAGTTATTTTGCTACACTCGTTATACAATTTATAACATTATTCCACATTACATTAGTTTCTTTTCTAAATTCTAAATATTTTTCTTTAATAGATGATTTTTTAATGTTTCTAAACTTTTACTTTTTAAATTCCACCATTTAATCTTAGAACAATTATTTATAATGATCTTTCTTTTGAATTTAGGGATAAAGACATCCATTACTAACAACCTATGTTGAGGGGCTAGACTCTCACCAAAAATAACTTTGCAATCTTTACATAAAACTCTATCGACCTTCCGAATAAGAAAATAGTCAATTTGACTTATATGTGTTCCGCTCTTGTATGTTATTAAGTGTTTGTCCCTCTTCTTAAAGAAGGTATTAGTAATTGCTAGATCATAGGCCATAGCAAAATTAAGAATAGTTGGGATGTATGTATATATAATACTTAAAGTTTTAGCTTTTTTAATTAGTTTTGAGAAAATTTACATGAAAGTATGATGGTTGATATAAATTATACTTCTAACAAAGCCAAATTAACCATATGCATTTTTCTAGTTTGATTTTATTTTGGTTTCTCTGGGGAGATTTTTCTCACACCAGACGCTGTCCAGCTGAACAATTCGAATGTGGACAAAGATCAGCTGATATCAGCTAGAACTAGAAGTACACAGCCAAAATCAGTCTGGATTGGTAGGAGTTGACTAAAAATCGTCACATTTTACCCTAAGTCATTTTTAGGGGTCGTTTGGTGTGTCGTAAAATAATGTAACATCTTGGTTTTGAAATCACCAGTTTCAAAATGCATGAAAATAATACTTGGTTTTAAAATCACCAGTTTTAAATCTCTGGTTTTGGTTTTGCGGTGGTTTTGGGCTGAAAAGTGAAATAATTTTTAAAATCCATCAATTTACGGCACTGTAAACATAAGAAAAAAAACTACCCATAAAATGATTTACAGCATTCCAAACATAAGAAATATGCCATTTTATGAAATTTTTTGGCACACCAAACAACCCCAAAGTCATTAACTTTTCCCGTCTCACTAGATCTGAGACTAGATCTGACCTTAGATCATAATGAAGAATAGATGATTCAACTTCTTGACCCAGTTTTAAACTCCTTCTACATGGTCTATGACATGACCATTTTTCATTTGTATCAGTTAGTTTGGTTTGGAATCAGCCCTTCTGATCTAATTCCTAGGAGGATCATTTCACTCCTAAAATTATAAAGATCAGGGTTGTTGGCCCAGATGGCTACTCATTTTTGAAAAGGGAAGGTGCTAAAGGAACTCTTGGCTTCGCCTACATTTTTAAAAGGTTATAAGTCAATGCTCAATATTTGCAAAAAAGGTCTAATCTAGTTTCTCTACATTTTTTTTCAGATTGATCTTGATGCTCATTTTTCTATTCAAACGTAGAAATTCAAGTCAAAGCAGTTTCAAAAGATATTCCAGAATTCAAATGACACCAAATAAACCAAGTTACATGTATACATATCACGAAAGTGTTATGTACTTACTCTGTGTACATTTTATCATGAATGAAATATTGAAACCAGAGAAAATAATTCAATTCCTATAAGTAGCCCTATTTGACTTAGTTTACAGAAAAACCGAATCAGAACTAGAGAAAACAGTCCAGTTCCTACAGAGAAATTGCACCATATATGAGATTGGTCCCGGCCTAACCGATAGGTTTTAGGCCCAGCCGATCCGATCCCGATTCTTCCTTGGGAGTCGGCAGGAGCAGAGTGATCGAACAGAGATCGGACTGGATCGGCCAATCTGGACTGATCCCAGGGTTTGTAAAAAAAACAGAGAGGGGAGAAGAAGAACAATACGATCGAAGGAGGAGGAATAAGGGGGGGGGGGGGGGGGGGACCAAAAAAAAGGTACTTACCTGCTGATGACACCGGCGGTGCCTCCACTTGCCGCCGTCATCGACCTCCTCCTCCTCCTCCTCCGCTGCTTCCCTGCTGCCGTCAATGCCCTGCCGCCGCTGCCACTGAAGCTCCGGAAGAAGGGAGGCTGCTTCGGACTCCGCTGCCACTGCCGCTCTAGAAGGAGGGAGGAGCTCCGCAATCGATGCCACCATCGCGACCCCCTGCCGCCGTCGACCTCCTCCTCGTCCCCCACCTCCTTTGCCTTTGTTCTCTTGGAAAAGATAAAGTGCAGAGAAAAAGGAAGTCTCGAGTCTCAACTGTCGAGTATTGAAAGTAGAGTGGAGAGCAAAAAGTAAAGTGTAAAGTGTAATATATTACATTTATATAAAACCCCCTGCAAAACTAACAACATACAATTAACCTCAACTGTTGGACTTGCCAGGATCGCTTCGGGATCGGGTGGGATTGGCCGACTCCACCAATTTGGATCGGGTTTGGGCCGGCCGATCCAATCCCGATACCCGAGTCTGCCTTCCTTGACTAGAGATATTGTGTTTCTTCTTCTTTTTCACAGAGTTATTTAGCTTTCAACCCCTACAATCTATTGAGTTATTTATGTGCTTTCGTATAAGTAGTTGTTTATCCATGATTCTACTAGTTTCTTCTCACTTTCTTTAGGAGCAGCAATTGCCCTGATCTGATAATCCGCATAGTAGTTCACACAAAACATGCATAACCTTGGAAAAAGTTTGATAGATAGTTGAATGGTGCTTTATTACCACAAATTCGAGAAATAAAACTGCTACTGTATTTGATATGCATTATTTCCAAGGTTATTTAAAGGAGGGAGAAAAGGTCCCTTCCATGTCACCAAACGGTACCCTTACTGAGGAGATTATGTTAATGGGCCTTTGTGTGGAAGGAAGCTTCTAAGACGTTACGATTTTTCATTCACCTTGGTATTTTCCTTTCTCTGACTAAATAGTTGGTATCATGTACCGTTTCAACCCAGTCAGTTTCCAGCACACAACCCTCCAAGTGTCCTTTTTGATGATTAATCTAAGAGCTATAACTAAACTTCTCTCCCCAGTTAAAAAGGATATAATCCAATACCTTTGGCCCACAAAAGGTAGTTACTCTAGGGTCTTCTTTTTTGTTGTCATGATAGCTTCTCAGACTGCACCTGAAACATATGTCCTGCTATACCAGCTGAAGGCTGCCTAGAATTCCTTCCCATCTCAATTTTTTGGATGGTGGGAATCTCAAAAAGCCCTACACTAGTTTTTTCAAAAGGATGGGGATTACACCACCAATTTTACTCAAGATAAAACAGAGGTAGTATAATCAAGGTTGGCGGACAGATTCCTCCCTGAACAAAAGATGAAACTACTGGACACCACCACAGTCACATGTAAGCTGATCTAACACTCCGTGAAGATACACCCTTCCTCTGTCATGCAACAACTCCTTCACTTTGAGCCTCTACTCTAGTTATAAACGGGTGGTTGACATACAGCCTTTTCCGCAGGAGTCAAGTAAAATTCGTCCCTTAAGAGAATCTGAAAAAACCACCCATCCCCACCAAAAGGAGGCATAGACTATGAACTTTATTTTGTCTGCCTTTGTGAACTTCAATTTCTCAACAATTGTCATAAAACAATTAAAGTTTGTATAACTTTCATTTATGGAGATCTATGTTCCCAATGATGATATGTTCATTTTATTCATAATTATATCACTTTCATCAGGGTTACCAGATTTGATATCCACTACAAACTAGTAGGCAGACTTCAGCAAGGATATACCCCTCCTCTCGCTCTATCTCCAACTGACATTTGGACATCCTTAGGACTGTGCATCCCTCCAATGCTCTCAGGACGTAACTTCCATCTGTTCCCCTATCCGACAGCTCCTACTCTATATCATGGAAGCCAACCTCATTCAGCTGACCCTCTTCAAAAACCTGGACAGCAAGACCATGGATCCAAAGCCAAGCTGAAGAGAGAAGGAGCACCTTCAATCTAACCACCTGTCATGCTGAAGCTAACCCTTTTAAAAATGCTACCATGATATTTGAAGAAAATGACTCATTGACCTGGAGATTCCCTTTCCAAAAATGAGATAGGTGACTTGAGAATATAAGTTGAACATCCCAAACTCAGCTTCGTCCATGGTTTTCCTCTTTGATCACTTCCAACCACAGCCCAGTTTCCTCTTGCTCCAATTTCCACAGAAAATTGCCAGCATTTCTGATACCAGAATAGTGTTTGTCTTCTACTTACAAATTCTCTCCCACTAAGTCACATGCCAGCCTCTAAGCTTTTCCCCACTCCCATGCCATCTTATTGTTCATGGAATTTTAAGAAGTGAAATGAAGTAGATGGGAACTAGGTAACACTTCTTTGCATACTCTTAGCCTTCTCTAGTGAGAGAAGCTCTAAGGTTCTTCATGCGTGAGGGAGGGGTTCCGGTGTTCGCCTCAGGGGCGAACCGTGTGCCCCTCGGGAGCACGGCTCGCCAGACCTCCAGTGGAGGGTTCAAGGGATCAACGGAGACGCCATGGTGCTTCCGTTGCGTCCGCAGGGGAGACCTGCAGCACTCCTGCAGAGCTCCGGCGGCGGTCCGCCATCAACCGGGTCAGGGGTATGGATCGGGCAGTGGAAGGACGATGTCATCCCGACGGTACTTTGCTGATGTTGTCCGGGGTACTCCGGCATCTATCTCGCTCAGTGAGCCTGGCTGGGAGTGTTTGGAGGTGGACCCCTTGCCAGAGGACCTGGTGCAAGGGAAAGTGTAGTGGATAAGAAGGTGCATGCAAATGTATCCAATGGAAGGGGAGCAGACACGGATAGGGTTAAGGTCATCCTAGACAAGGGTCTTGGTAGGGATGCCACTTGGGAGGTGGTGCAGGTGGGTGGAGGGGCTTTTTGGCCATGGCCGGAGTGAGGAGGAGGGTAAGTGGCGGTGAAGGTAGGCTTTGTGGTGGCGCAGGGGGTGTTGCTCCTATTGACCAGGTGGGGGTTGCGGATGGGCACCTTCCCAGACCCAAGAGGGTGTAGAATCCGACTTCAACTGGTAGTCTCGCCCTCTGTGACGAGCTGGGTGTTTCCCTTCTCATCCGGCATTTCAGGGTAGTGAAGTAGGGGTCAGTGAGGATGGCGGAAGGTGGGGGGATCTTGGAGGTGGATATAGCGGCCAGGGTGACTAGTGTAAAGGACGTGCCAGCCGTCCCCACAGTGGACATGACCGGAGAAAAGTCTCGGTGAGGGTTAGCACCCGGCCAGAGTTGCTAAAGCCACCGTCCCAGAAGATGAAGGAGACGCATATGGCTGGTGTTCAAATTCAAATTTATTGAATTCATGCCTCGAATCTGATTTGGGTCCTAATTTGATCCGACAACCGCCTGCAGTCATCGAGCACCTGCCACACTGCGACTCGGACTGAACCCAAGCCCAACAACCCGTGACTTACCTAAATCCAAGAGTCACGGGATAGTCGGTTTATCGAAGGCATACCGGGTCTGTATCGAACCCAGTACTGGTTTTTTTCCCAACCCAAACTTTCTTCCCCCTGAAGTGGCTTGGGCTAAGACTGAGGATGCCCTTCAGCTATGTCGAGTCGGTGACAACACTGCAATATCTAATGATGCTTCACGTCCCGACCAACTCCGGCTACCAGAGACGTCAGCCATTGACAGTTTTCTCCATGCCTTTAATGTCTTTTCAGGAGTGGCCGTTCGTGCCTCTCCAAGGGTGTTTGGCCCTCAGGCTATCCGCAGCCACTCGAAGGAGCCCTTCGTTACTTGGAGAAGGGGTGGAACCTATCCTACCGCCCCGTCTACACTTGGGAGGACCCTTGCGCAGTGGCAGCTTGTCGAAGACGTAGTTGTAGCAAGAGGTGCACTAGGATTAGCCAGTTCCCGCGGCTGGACAGAGGTGACAATGGCAAGCTCATTGCACCGGTGATAGCCATGCCGTCCCGTTTTCTTGGCGCCTCTCTACAGGTGGTGTGCGGACGATTGTTAATGAGCTCTGAACAGCCGGATCTAGCAGTAGGCTACTAATGTGAGATGTAGGGAGATCCAGAGCCAGACCCAAGTTGGCTACTACAACCCTCGGTTCATTCCCTACCTATGGAGTGCAGGTGGCTGCTATTGGAGAATACAAACTATGATGGGTCGGACATTGTCGTTGACAACAAGACTGTAGCCCTAGTTGTTCCTGATGGATTCCGAGAGTACCTTGGTCACCTTCCAAATCTCAGAGGGCGTTAGGGGGACGGGCTGACTCATGTGGTTGAAAGGGGAGAGGAGTCTGCAAAGGAGAAAGACATTGTTCTGGAGACACTGGGAGGCGTCAGGGAATCGGGCAAGGAGGGTCTAGTAAAGAGGCGCAGACTTGGAAGAGAGGAAGTGAAGGAGTTGGTGGGGGCAGTGGAGAGACTAACGGAGGCGCACATCAGGGAGTTGGGGAACAAGGTGGGGATATCTTTTGTGGGTCTAGACTCTAGAGAGGGATCTGTGGCAAGAGAAGCCAAGGGAGGAAAACTACATAATAGAAGGGTGAGGGTGAGTGAGGACGGAGAGGAGGGAAGGGGTGAGCTACAAGAGGAGGAGGGCTTATTCCCATGTCTCCATGAGAATTGCTTCATGGAATGTGAGGGGTATCTATACGGGAGAAAAGAGGAGGGTGATGACATAGCTAGTTAGAAGATGCAAAACAAACATTTTGTGTCTGCAAGAGTCTAAATGTGAGAGAGATGAATAAGTAATTATGAGGGAAATTAGATGTCGGAGGAGGTGGCCTTCCCGACTGAAGGGAGGTCAGGAGGCATTATGATCTTTTGGAATAAGGTTGAAGTAGGGAGGTGGAGAAGGACAGACAGATTAATAGTCGGACTATGTCTACCCAGTTCTGAAATGTCGAGGGTGGTTCTCATGGGATTTCTCTAGGAACTATGGACCAAAATGCAGAGAAGGAAAGAGGCTCCTTTGGGAGGACCTGCTTCGCTATCATCATGGTTTCAATCGGCCATGGTGTATGGGAGGTGATTTCAATGCAATTGTTACATCTTAGGAGAGGACATGTGATAACCCCAGACAGGGGAAATAAGGAACTTTATTGGTCTCATTGTTGATGTTGCTCTAATTGATATCAAGATGTCAAATGCTCACTTCACATGGTCCAATATGAGGGCACAATGCTCATGTTCCCATCTGGATAGATTCATGGTGTTAGTTGACTGGGAGGATCACTTTCCTCATGTGCAGTCTTGTTGCTTGGCAAGATCAGTGCCTGGTCACGAGCTCATGAGGACTTTAGCAAGTTTTAGGGGAAGCCTATTTTCAGAATGGAAAGATACTAGTTTAGAAAAGTGGACTTTATGGATACGGTGAGACAGGCATGGATTCCCCCAAGGCAAGAACGGTTAGCAATCGCTAGATTTGTGTACAGATTAAAGTATGTGGCATAGGTGTTGAAAGAATGGGGTGCAACCAAGGTGTTACCTACCAAGGCTGCTAAAGGCAAGATTCCTAGACCAGCTAGAGGGTTTTTATTGCTTGGAGGCGGCTAGATTTACAGATGAACCAGATAGACAGCTCAGGGAAAAGTTTGATGAGATTTTTAAAAGGGAGGAGATCTACTGGAAGTAAAGATCTAGGAAGAAATGACTCAGAAAAGATGATAGGAATACTGTCTATTTTCAAATAGTAGCTTCGGGAAGGAGAAGGATCAACTCGATCAGATGTATCATGGGTGGCTTAATTGATTTCTAGACAAAGGGAAATCAGAAGGCAGGTAAGGGATTTCTTCTCACAACTTTTTAGGAAGGAGGACACGACTAAACCTCCTATAGCTAATGATCTTCCATGTATCTCTCTTGAGGATAGAGAAGCTCTCCCCCGCCCCTTCTCCAAAGAGTTGGTCCATAAAGTGGTCTTATCCCTTGCGGACAACAAAGCTCCTAGACTAGATGGCTTCTCTTTCAAAAGTGTTAAGACATCATTAAGGCAATTCTCCTCCTTGCAATACAAGAGTTCTAGGAAAGAAGGGTGCACCTAAGAGGTATAAATAAGACTACCCTAGTCCTCATTTCTTAGAAGCAAGGAGCACAGAGGTTTCGAGATTTCAAACCCATCAGCCTCCTGAATGGAACCTACAAAATCATTTCTACGCTTTTGGTTATAAGACTTGACTCTATGATTGACAAAATGGTTAGTAGCTATTGAGGCGCTTTTATCAGAGGTCGTCACTGTTGAAACAAAAAAATTGAAAGGAAAAACAAAAAATGGAGGGGAACCTACCCGGGCTCACCCCCTCTCTCAATCCACCTATTAGGCCCGGATAGGTCCCCCAAGGGATCTATCCGGTCCCATTCTCCCTCTCTCTCTCTCCCACCTCTCTCTTCCTCTTTATTTCAAAAAAAAAAAGGGAAATAGGGGGGAAGACCTACCCAGACCGGGTAGGCTCCCCAAGGAACCTATCTGAACCAAGGGACCTATCCGAGCTTGGATAGATTCTCCCTCATACAGACTCTATAAATACCCCCAAAAGGGTCCTTATTTGAGACAGATGGAAGTCCATTGAAGCGAGAGGAGGAGAAGCAATCTCCTAGTTTCTTGTGCCTTACGTTATTTTTTGAAGCACATCAAGGGTGTGTTACATATATGCCATTGTGGCTATGTCCCTTGCAAGGAGTGTTGCCCCCTTGACTCCTGCAACTTGACTGCACAAGTCGATCCGCGGCCGTGCGCTGACGGACGCATTTGACTGAACACATGGAGAATCGGGAGGAAATCCCTGCAACGCGGATTTGCACTTTATGCTTTGTGTGCCTCCATCAAGGAGGGTGGGTCTTGTGCCTTGTGTGCCTCCAGCAAGGGGAGATTTGTACCTTGTGTTATTTTTCAAGTCCAACAAGGGCATGTTGCATATATGTCCTTGTGTTTGCATAAATATCCTTAATTCAGTCCAGCCATTACCAAAATGCCCCTGGACTGTCCAAAATTACATAAATACCCTTGTTCAGTCTATAAATATTATGAAAATATTCCTAGTTTGTCCAAAATTACAGAAAAGTCCTTGTTCAGTCTAGAAATTACAAAAATATCTTGGTCTGTAAAAAAATTATAGAAAAACCTCGATGTTATATGAAAATCACACAAATACTTGTTATTCAAAAATTATAGAAATACCCATGAACTTTTCAGAAATTACCAAAAAGTCCCTGGAGTTCATAAATTATCAAAATACTTATGAGGTTCCCAAAAATTGCAAACAAACCCTAACTCTTCCAAAAATTATATATTCTAAACTTTATAGAAATTGCACGAAGCTCATGTTCTGCCCCGAAGTTCCCAAAATACCCTTATTCAGGGTCATGCCTCCTGCATGACTCAGTGAAGCGAGACCATGCCACTTATGAGAAGTAGTGTGTGCTCTCCTGAACTTTGTTTAAGACTAACTAGGAACTGTCAAACCCAAGAGCCCTGATGCTCATGAAAATTATGAGAATACTCCTGTCGGTGACAAATTACAAATAAACCCTGGAAAGTTAAGAAATGGCAGATAAATCCAGAGAAATCTTGAAATTACAAATAAATCCTGGAAAGTCAAGAAATGACAGATAGACTCAAGAAAATCCTGAATTTGCAAATAAACCTTGGAAAGTCAAGAAATGGTGGATAACCTCAAGGAAATCCAAAAATTGCAAAAATGCCCTAGAGAGTTAAGAAATGATAGAACTGTGTAGAAAATCTAGAAAAAAATATAAATATATCCTGAGAAGTCAACAAATGACAGAAATGCCCAGAAATGTTAAGAAATGACAAAAATATAATATCCTGGAAAGTCAGCAAATAACAGAAAAATCTAGGGAAGTCATAAAAATTACAGAAATACCCTGGAAAGTCAAGAAATAGACAGAGGAGCCCAGGAAAGCCGAAAAACTACAACTGTGCCTTGAAAAGTCAAGAAATGACATAAATACTCTAGAATGTCAAGAAATGACAGGAATGTCCTAGAAAGTCAAGAAATGACAAGGCTACCCAAGAATGTCAATGAATGACAGAAATATCTCAAAACATTAGGAAATGACGAAAATATCCCAAAATGTCAATAAATGACGAAAATACCCTGGTATGTCAAGGAATGACAAAAATGTCTCGGAGAGTCAGAAAATGACAACACTCCGGACAGTCAAGAAATGACAATGATGAAGAGTCAAAACTATAAAAATACCCAAAAAACGTCAAAATTGCAGAAATACTTGAGAAGGGTTAGAAACTGTAAAAATCCCCAGGAAGGGTCAAAAACTACAGAAACACCCAAAAAGGGTCAGAAATTACAGATGTATCTAAGAAGGGTCCGATCATAATGAAACTCAAATTCAACGGTAAGATCTTAACCAAAAGCAAATTCAACATTCCAATCGTGGCCGGGAGAAATTCTACCATCTAATTGAGGACAAAAGCAAATTCAACAGTCCGCTAGAGGCCAAGAGCAAATGATGGTGACCAGAAGCAAATTCAACGGTCTAGCCGTCAACCGAAACAATCCAGAGATCCAAGTGTAAGTAGAGGCCTACTCAATCATCAAATGATGACCAGATGTACACTTGAAGACCCGATTACATAATCGAGGCCAAATGTAAAGGTCTCAAGAGATCAATTGTAATACAAATTCCATATATTCAAGGGATGAAAGTCTTTCGAGTTTCCCGTGAGAATATGTTTCTAATGAATGATCGTACCCCACACAATACATTCACCCTTATAGAGATATATAATATATATATAGCGGAATATATCTATATTCTCAACTGAAACTCCCTGAGAAAATCCCATTTTGCTTGTCTCTCTCTAAAATGAGTACTCATTCATATATGAGTTCAATTGGACGCAAAGCGCCGACTCGAGGCAAAATTAGCCCAACTAAGAAAAACGAAGGCGTGGCCATTATGGATTTGTATAGTGTGCCCTCTCCAATTTAAGAAGCTCCCACCAGATTGCCCTAAAGCCCCTATTAGTTAGCCCTCCTTCCCTGACTCTTGGTACCTAGACACTTTTCATCAAGGCTACCCCCTGGGTCCCTTAGTTCAAGCTCCATCCCACATCCATTTGCCAGTGCAAACCAAACGACGAATAAGCTGCGAAAGAAGGAGCTCTTTGCGCGATCATCAAAGATCATATCCATTAGACAAAACTCATAACATCACAATGGATATTATGGAGGCTAAAGGTGTTCTTTGACAGTTAATCAAGGGTATTCGGACTTTATGCCGATGTAAATAAACACCGACTACAGTCGGTGAAATATGTCCAATACCCGAACCCTAAATCGTCTGATAAACCAAATTTGCAACATTAAAAATATGCATGTTATTTAAATAACTAACAAATGTGCGTTGATGTTCAATAAAAAAAATTTCGTGTTAAACAGTCATATACAAGAGAACTTCTTGATAACTCATGAATCTCTACGTGCCATCAAGACTCAAAGGAAGAGAGGAGTAGTGCTCAAGTTAGATTTTGAGAAAACTTACAACAAGGCCAACTGGAATTACTTATTTGTTGTGCCGGGGAAGATGGGTTTTAATGAAAGACGAATTGGATGGATCAAGACTTGTGTTATGTCAACCAGTTTTACAATCTTAATCAATGGGCAGTCTCCCGCTTATTTTCATAGTGGTAGGGGTCTTCGATAGGGAGACCCCATGTCCCTACTTCTCTTTGTTTTAATTGCACGTATCCTAAGTAGGATGTGGTTGACAGATGAAACATGTGGACTGATCAAAGGCTTACAACTTAGAACATGCATCGTTCATATCTCCCGTTTGCAGTATGCTAGTGATGTCATTCTCTTCTTAACAGAGGACGAGAGGCAGTTATATGTCACTAGACTCATGTTAGAGTTGTTGGAGGAAGTCAGTGGACTCAGGGTGAATTTCAGCAGAAGCAAGTTAATGGGGATTAATATGGGAGTCTGGGAGATAGAGCACTACGAAGAGCAACCTTCATCTTAGGTTGTCATATAGGAGATTTCCTCATCTCTTTTTTGAACCAACCGTTGTCTCCCAAGATCATACACTGTAGTGATTGGCACAGTGCGACTCAAAGGTATGAATCCAGACTGACGAGATGGAAGGCGAGGCTCCTCTCATATGGGGAGAGATTGGTGCATTGTAAATCGGTGTTGAATAGTCTTCCTATATATTACCTCATCTCCAGATTCTGAAGGCGGTTGCTAGGAAAATTATGTCAATTCAAACAAGATTTTTCTAATATGGTAGTGGAGTAGGAGCAGAGGATGGCACAACATGGTATACGTCAGAATCTGCAAGAACAAGGAGATGGGAGTACTGGGCATCAGAAATATCAAAGACTTTAATCAGGCTTTGTTGTGCAAATGGCTGTAGAATATTAGTTCCGAAGAAGATGGGCCTTGCCTACAAGTCATTCAATAGAGATACTATGGGAGAATTAGGGACTGGGGCTTGAACCCAATCGTGCAACACAATCTCTCTCCTATTTGGAGGTGCATCTTGCAGTGCAGGGACATCAGTGGGGCTAGTGCATAGACGAGGCTCGGGAATGGGTAGAAGTGTGTTTGGAAAGATAGATGGTGTGGTGATTTTACACTGGAGGACACCTTTCTACAGGTTTTTGCAATTGCAATAGCACAGGCGACATCAGCTTCCCAGATTTTGAGACAGCTATCGGGGGAACTTTGCTCCATGTTTAGAAGGAATCATAGGGTGGAAGAGATTGAACAACTGGACAAACTCCTCTCTTTTCTCCTCGACTTTGCTCCGAAAGCTAGTAGCATCGATAAGTGGTGGTGGAGATAGGACAAAGAAGGAAGATTTTCAGCCATCAACTTACAATCTTATTTCTGATCTGATGGAAGAGTGAGGCATGGACTTGACCACATATTTGAAACCCAAGAGTTCCCTTAAAATGAAGCTACTTATTTGGAGGATCTCATATGGACGCCTGCCGACTTGTGAGAGGTTGGCTCCATTCATTACAGATATCCCCACACTATGTGCTCTTTGTGGAGAAGAGGAGGAGACACTAGATCACCTCTTCGCAAATCGCAAGTTGTTCCTTCTCTAAGGAGGTTTGGACACAAGTATTGAGCAAGCTCCTAGGGGCCACCATCCCGCAAGACAAGATGCACCAATTGATTAGGAAATGGCACAAGAGATGTCTCCTGAGGAAGATAGGCTCATTTGGTGGCTCATTCTCCATGCGACCCTTTGTGCTTTTTAGGGAGAAAGAGATAACAGTCTTCGGGAAGGAAGCTAGAGCTACAGGTAGGATGGCATCTTTTATTTTGGAGAAAGTGAGAGAGTGGGCTTCAGTTTCATCTAAAGTGGACTCACACAAGTCTTCATTTTTTGTTTTTGTTAGGAGGTTAGTGGGTGCCACATCAGGTTAGTGTGCACACTTTTTGTAGAGGGATCTTTTGGGAACTCTTTGATTATACTTGTACATCCCTCCTTACTTTAATAGAATTTGTGGTACCAACAACTTTCCCAAAAAAAAAGCACTTTCTTGCATATAGTCAACCTCTATTGATGACACAACAATTGACCTTCATATCCAACCAGCCAATTCTTGAACTTCTAAGTCACACAAACACAAATCATAAGGAGACATGAAGTCCCCATGCATTAGACCCTTGTCCACTAGAAGAACTTCGCATAAATTTATTACTTCATTTTTCTCATTTTTAATATGTTCTCTTGTATTAAATTGTCTTGTAGACAAGTGCTTGTTTTTTTTCTTCCACGTAGTTCTATTATCCTAAAACATTTACTCTTTAAAAACTTCCATGCATATATTGAACAAAGTTCTATGCTTGTTTATAGTAATGTTGAACAATTCCATAGGAACTACAGATAGCATAGTCAAGTTATGCTTGTATGTTTTCTCTTAAAACAGAAACATTCACGGAACATCAGTGAAACTTCAGCTTCTTATGTTTTGTCAGTGAAAATAGCATATGCCTGTATGCCTTTTCTTAAAATGGCAGTATCCAAAGAACATCATTGAAATCTCAGCTCCTCATGTTTGATCATGCTGTACTAGTGGTATTTCATTGCCAACCCTATGATCCAACTTATCTGAAAAGTTCAAAAGAATGAAGCACGTGCGTCTCTTAGAACCTAAGTCTCATATAAGCTCTCATCCAACACTACCTTGCATTGCTGGAGTGTTGGACTTTATTGCGTTTCGTACTTCTTGTTAAAAGGTCATGCCTTCCAGCAACCCAAAACTCAGATTGAATTATCCCACACGATAGTTGGACCAAGTCTAATGTCACTTTTGCATTCAAAATTTTGAGACTACATGTAACATAAGTTATTTTAAGTATTCAATAATCATAGAGGCACAAGCAATGGCATTAGTTAGAATTTTTAAGGTTTATAGTTTCTTTTTAAACAAAAGAACCAATGTAGTTATAGATACAGAAAAAAGAAGATGCCCACATGATGGAAAGAAATTAGATGCATCCCAATTGAATGCATTCAATAAGGGGCTGCAGTGGTGGTGTGGAATGAATGCAAGTGCTTGGCCATATATATCTGGAGGTGGATGAAGCCCCTCATGGCATTAGACAATGCCATCACTCTGGTGACTGCCATGTTCAGAGCAGCCATGACATTGATCACAATTATGGCATGCTGCCAAAGTATCAAAAACAATCAGGGCGGCTTTGATAATGGAAAAAGGCCAGGTAGGGTAAGTTATTCGCCTTATTCGACTTTGGTAGCACCGCTTAGGTAGGGTGGGTTATTCGGGGTAGGGTAGGGTAAGTGTGGCTTAAGGGCGGTGAATAAGCTACCAGGGTCAGGTAGGGTAAAGTTTTGTGGATTACTTATTTATGATATTTTTTAAGTATTTTATCTATTTAATTTTTTTCTTATTCTAGGTAGAATAAGAACTACTTATGAAACTCGGTTAGGCTTAACCCTGGGGTAGCTTAACCGAGCTTACCCTAACCACCTTATCCTATTCCATTATCAAAGCCGCCCTCATGGACGAGGATTTAAGCTCAGTTGATAACCTAAAGATGGCCTCCTAGCTCTGTCACAGAGAAGCCTGGGATTACAGCAATTTGGAGGACTACAGTGACACCCATTCATGAATATGTACCACTTGAAAGATTTTGCTAAGCTAGTTGGAATATGTGCATATGTGCCACTTAGCATGATAGATAAGATGCAGAAGACTTTGCATGGGATAAATGGGGACTGTCACATGCAGAAGCTAAGCAGCAAGGCAAAGATAAAAAAGTCTGGCATATATGCTACTGGCATGATGAACAAGTTGCAGAAGGCTTTGCATAGGATAAATGGGGACTGTCATGCGCAGAAGCTAAGCAGCAAGGCAAAGAAAAGGATACCTTGCGAGAGGGAAAGAGAGTTTGTAGTAGGGAATGCATTAGGAACACACCGAGGGGCAAGCACGAGAATGAGTTGTAAGGAGTTTGTACAGGTTTATAAAGGTTTCAAATTGGAAGGATAAAAAATTTTGATGTTCTCTTTTGAGGATTTTATGTTTCAAAATCTGTGTTGCATTTTTTTTAGGTTTTTATGTATCAGACTTGTATATCTTCTCACAGTGCTTCTTCCCCTTTGGGGGGGGTGTGGGTGTTGTCTTATTGTTCGAAATTAGCTGAGCATTCCAACTGTTGGGGCGAAAATTGGGAGGTCACACATCATATTTATATTCTTTTGCTTTAAATCTGTGATTTCATGAAGATTCAATATTAGTGTAGACACAAGTCATAGAACTTTGAAGAGTTGAGAGATAGAGACCTGCCTACATAGGGCCATAGTCATCATCATCATCATCATCAGAGCCTTATCCCAATACATAGGGCCATAGTATGGTTCAGAAAGTGTGGGAAGCTTAGGATATGATATTCAAACTTTTGAATGGTGTTAGACAAAGCTTATTGCCTTGTATTTGCCTCCTCAGCTTCCAAATGGTTATAATGTCTTCAATGTGAAAAATATTTATAAACGGGTAGTAATTTGACTATTTAAAGTTGATAATTGGTGCAGAAGGTAGACTAAACACTCGACAGAAAGTAGAGGTTGAGAAATGTGACAAGTGAGTTTTGTGGCAGCACCATTCCTATGGTTAAGTCATTTCAGAACAAGAGGACAAAAATGAAAGCCAACTTCCGTCCCAATCATATGTTACACTTGAAAGTACTTGGATGGACCTTTATAAGGAGAAGATGATGCAGCGCCTATGTAGGCATTGAGTGTCAATTCTAATGATGACCCTCTGTACAATCGAAGAGAAGGTTGTGGGACCCCTTCACTTGGCACATCCAACACCTCACACATCTCACTTTTTTGGATGATTTGCACATGAAGCACCAACTAATGTAGAGAGGGTGGGGATAGACTAAATTGTCCACAACTTCACAAACAAGGGACAGTTGTATGTGAACTAGGGAGTTTCTCCCACATCGCAACCACCAAAAAAAGGAAAAGAGGGGAAAGGAAACAGAAGGAGGTACAAAGATTTGAGAAAAATGAAAGGGGGGAGTGAAATTATCAGAGGTACGAGGAGGGGAGTGAAGGGAAAAGAACAGGAACTTATTCAAGTATGCAGACATGTCTATTGTCAAGCAAAACTAATTCCCTAACATTCTGTTCTAGTATGGCTAGTATGCAACGTACTATTTAGAGCTATTCTGTATTACCATTAACACAGGACAAGAGTATGTGTGATGGAACAAATTGGCAATAAGGGCTTCGTAGAATTAACCCGACGATGGATGAAACAAGGGTATACACAATATAAGACGCTTCATCTAAACAATGTAAGTTAAAATTTTATAAATTAGTATGTCATTTCTTGTGATTTTCTGGGTACACATATCAAATTGCTATCTGTTAATATGGTTGTCATGAAAAACTTTGGAGGATTAAATGAATTATCTGACTTGGAGTGCAAAAAAGGAACTTTAACCTACAAATTGAAGAGTACATGCAGTAGATTCTACATAATCAGGTGTTTATGTAAGCAGCACTTGTGGAGTGAGCAGTTGCCTACTTGTGTAAAAACACTTGTAGAAATACATAGTAAGAATTTATGTGGTAAAAGACTTGCAGATGAAAGACAACTAGCTTTGGGTAAAATGAGGCATTTTGATCCTGTCCATATCCTAAATGTGGTAAAACATTTAAAGGTACGTTAATTTGCTTCTTTCAAATGGCTAATTTTATTTGTGAGCTGCCATGTAGAGAAAATGGGCCATCAAATTTCTTGAGCGATTTAGAAAACAGAAAAGTAGGCTCATCCTGTATCAGAGCCTAGAATTTGTAGAATCAACCCTATTTGACTTCAACCCCAATTGATGGCTGGGCTGTATACATTGATCTACTTGAAGCATCCTCAAGAGAACTTATGGAAGTGGATGTTAATCCCCTCTTGGCATCCAGGAATAAACAAGAGAATAGAAAGTCTGTGGCCTCCACTGCAGCCCCTCACAATGTATGTCTGCAGCCTGCCACTTGCCATCCATGTTGGCCCGCCACCAAATTATCATAAAATATATAAAGGAGAACAAGAAAAGAAAAAGAAGAGAAAATAAACAAGAAAACAAAGAAATTACATAGATGAAAAGACCCCCCCCCCCCACCATGCTCGCGTAGGAGGCGGCCTTCTTCGCTAGTGCTGGAAGGGGAGGAGAAAAATTAGGTAAAATGTGAGTATTAAGGGTGAGGGCATAGAGGAAGTTACTGCACCCCATTAAGTAACATGGACCGAAGGATAGGAGTATGATAGGGAGAGGTGTGAGCGTGAGGATAGAGGGAGAATGGATGAAAACCTACACCCTGATCCCTACTACAGATCCCAGTCTTCATAGCTTAACCAAAAAAAAATACCCAATGGAATCAAGTCAAACCAAGCCACTATTGGATAATGGAAGTATGGAACAGGGTGGAGTAGACAGGTCCACCCCAATCCACGCCATTTGCATTATCCAAGTCCCAAGTCCCTGACACTGAACAAGGGGCTGAAATCAGGATAGCCCAACAAAAACAGGCCAATATATGTCCATCTAACCATATCTTTCCCATTATGTAAAACCCTGACTAGAACCACCGGTTTTCTTTGTGAGGATGAAGAAGAGTTGGATCATCTATTGCTAGGCTGTCCCTTCGCCCAAGCTCACCCCAAAGGATTGGTTGATCGTTGTCCTCACAAGGACATGGTGAGCTTGTACGCAGAGTAGAAAGAATCATCTAACTGTAGAAGGGGTAGGTGACTATGTTGGCTGGTGATTCATGCTACCATGTGCCCACTTGGAGGGTTGAATTTTCAGAACACGAAACGTTGTCCATATTGAAGGTTGGGCTACAATTTTCAAGAGCAGTAATTACTCGCAACTAGTATTTTTGTGTCATCTTCGTAGGTTTGGCAATTGACTAGGGCTTTTGTGGAAGGTTAGTGGGTGCTCTTCTCAGTAGATGTAAGATATTTTGGCCTGGGTTTTTTTTGACCTTATATTCTAATGAATATGGTATTAACTACCTTTTGAAACCATTTTAAGAGCATTAAATGTTCTTTTTTAGCGTCTCCACCACAGTGGCAGAGAGTTCATAGTAATAGCAAAAAACCAGCCCACCCAAGTTTTCGTTCTCCTCTACACTCTCTAGTCTCTAACCATACCAAGTGGGCCACAGCCTGTCGGTTAATGTGCCTTTTTTAAACTCTAATAAATATGTGGTACTATCCACTTTATAAAAACCATTTTAGCATTAAGATGGCACTATTTTACGCTCTGCTCAAGCAAAAAACGGAAAATGCAGGACAACCTTAGCTTGATAAGAAGCAAGAGATAGAAAGTTGATCCGGAAGACTCAAGGCAGCTCAATTTAGATAGAAAGTCATGTAGATAGCAAGAAGAGCGGGGTAACCAAGAAAGGGATTTTTTGAGGTCCTCCATATGCATATTCTTCACCTAGAAGGTAGACTTAAGTAAATCTTAGCAACTGTTTATTATTTCTCGAGGGTACTTGATCATATTTAGGGCTTTGTTAAGGTTTTAATGTTGGTCCGGTTTGCTTATACTTTTTGTTATCTGTTGAAATTATTAAGTTGTGATTTGCCATTCTAGATCCTTGTCAGATCTTTTAGTCTTAGTCATATAGTTTCTCTTTGATATCTATTTGGGAACTTTTTTGATACATCGTTATGTCAACAATTTGCAAACAGTATGCTCCCTTATTATGTATTAAAGCTATTTGGGTCAATTTCTTTATCCTGGTTATTACGGTGATAGCCTTAAATTGCCTTGTTGGCTCCTAAATGCTTAACATTTTTTAGGATAAAGCTCTTATTATTTACTTATGGAAGATTTGGCCCAAAAAACTTGTTCATGGGCATGAATTACAGTATGCTAGTTCAGAGAAGAATAAAAAGAGTTCCAACCATTATGGACGCAATAAAATTGTAGCAATCAAAATCGAAGGACATTTTGCCCATGTAAGCACTGGAGAATGGAAGGCATGATCAATGGTATGCCTAAAAAGGAAATGAAATTTACTTATAGTTATTGCGCCCATCTGGAGTGTTCATCTAAGTCATGGTAAGGCAGCATAAAGTTTAGGGTCTAAATGAGATGAGAAAGGAGTCTAGGAACTAGAGTTGCATAACTTGTTTTATAAAGCATGAGCAGCACTTATTGGAGACACATGTGATTTTCTATAATCTTATTGGCAAAGGAAAATAGTGACGCAGAGCGAGACTCGTAACGGACGCAGAGCGAAACTTATAACTTCGATCAACGGATTTGATTGGCACTTCGCACGGCGACATCGTTTTACACGGACGACGATCGGAGTTGTAGTAGCGTCATTTTTATTTTTATTATGTATTTTATTTTTATTTGAGTCTAATCTAATAGTCGCAAGTGAATAAGATTAAATTTTTAATTTTCATAGTTTTATTGGACTCATTTGGAGCTGATGTTGCATCTTTTTATTTTTCTATAATTTTTTGTGGGATTTTTGCAATATTTTTTTGAGTTAAGAGACATTTTTATCTATAAGGGTCATGTTAGGGTTAGAGTTAGCCTACCTCCTTTAAATAGTCTTGTAATCTCTCTTTTCTATATAATGAAGAATTTCAGTCTGATTTTTAACATTTTTTTCTATCTCTGAGACGAAGATGAGAGAGCCTTGACAAGAAGCAACCCTAGGTGATCCTTGCGAAGGGGAGGGCACGAAGTCTACAATCCCACCTCTATCCCCAAACCCTAGATGGTCCCTATGAGAGGGAGGGCGTGCAGCCTACACCCCCACCTCCTATCCTTCTTTCCCGTCCCGCATCAACTTTGGTATCAGAGTCGACTTCGGCTTCTACGAAGCCGAAATCTGATCTACGTTGTCGTCGTCATGGTCGTCGACAACTATACCTTATAACCCCATCTCCCATCTTCCCACCCCTGCGCATATTCTTCTTCTCCTTCTCCGTCCTCTTTCTTCTTCTTCTCAATTGTGAACGCTCTCGCCGACAGTGGCCCTCCCCATTTCCTCCTTCCCCTCCTCTGTTCGCGGCAACACTTGCTCCTGGGGCGTTGCCCTACCTCGCAGGCATCGCCCCTTACGCCGGCCGAGTCGGCAGTTGTCGATCCCACAACCACCACTGCACCCCCCGACGTCCTCATGCTTCCACCCCTCACCCTTCTGCCAACTGGCAGACACGTAAACAGCCCCCCCTTTGTGTCATTCACCACTATTTGCACCTCAACGCCACCCCTTCGAGCCATTCATCGCCCTCTGCACCCTTGTGTCATCGACCGAGTGCCGTCTTCTTCATCGGTGGCCAACATTGCCAACCTATATTATCCGGCCGCAGGCCACCTGTGCTCTTTCCGCCGCCACAAACGTCGCGTCCATCGTGGCCACTGGCACGTCGCGGAAGCCATCTCCCCTGTCTAGAGGCCGTTGCGGTTGCATTCCGCATTTGTCGGCCCCCTGACCGCCACCGGGCTCTCTCATGCAGTTGCCCTCGCAACTTCTCGTCCACCACTGTCGGTCGCAATCCCTAGCGGCCAGATCCCTGCCAACAGTGGCCGCCCACTATGTCTGGCCACTTGCAGTAGCAGCCACACAGGAGGCCTGCCAGTCACTCCCAAGCATTTCACAACACCACCCAGTCCAACAACATCTAGGAGGCTCAATTCGACCCACTCTAAAGGCCTTCAACGCTCAAGAGAGGCCCAGTTGACCCATATCCCATCATGGCCGACTATTCCGCTTGGTATGAGAGTTTAAAGTCTAACTTGAAATAAATAGAGAGGCGACTCCATGTTATGGATAGGCGACTATCCTATTTTGCCAAACCAACGGTTAAGAACGTGATCTATGAAGACGACCTCACGTTTGCCGAGGAATATGAAGAACATATACGAGAATGGTCTATATTGCAAGATGCTTGGGATCATGATTTGGTTGTTATTTTCGAGTTAGATTTGATTGACGACACGTTCGAGGATGGTCCATCAGTTGATCTGTCTAACGTTATGTTAAATCGGGAGCTATCTCATGTTGAGTTGATGTAACAAGACTTCTTCGATTCACACGAGAAGTAGAGGATCAAGATCCAGAGTATGACTATCAACACCAAGTTCACACCTTATGCTCCAGCGATTATCTTCATCATAATGCAGTATTTCAATATTCAAGTGCGAATTTTTTCGAATTGAGGGAGATTGACGAGGAGCGAGACTCGTAACAGATGCATAGCAAGACTTATGACTTTGATCAATGGATTTGCTTGGCACTTCGCACAGCAACATCGTTTTACACGGACGACGATCAGAGTTGTAGTAACGACATTTTTTTTATTTTGTGTTTTATCTTTATTTGAGAGTCTAGTAGTCTTAAGTGAATAGGATTAAATTTCTAATCTTCATAATTTTATTGGACTCACTTGTAGCTAATGTTGCGGCTTCTTATTTTTTTGTAATTTTTGATGTGATTTTCACACTATTTTTTTAAGTTTAGGGATATTTTCCTCTATAAGGGTCATGTTAGAATTAGGGTTAATCTAACTCTTATGAGTAGTCTTGTAATGCCTCTTTTCCATATAATGAAGAATTTGAGTGTCATTTTCAGTATTTTTTTCTTTGTCTCTGAGATGGAGATGAGTCTTGAGAGGAGACAACCCTAGGTGGTCCCTGTGAAGGGGAGGGCTCGAAACTTACACCCCCACCTCTATCCCAAACCCTAGGTGGTCCCTGTGAGAGGGAGGACGTGAAATTTACACCCCCCACCTCCTACCCTTCTTCCCCGTCCCGCACCAAATAGCTTGATGAGTCATTGGGCACCCTAGCATCATACACTGCGTCGCACAATCGACCAATACTGTGGCACCCTCGCAAATTCTCAATAGATCATGCTCTAAGAGTTTGGTAATCAATTTCATGAATTCTCTATTTCAGGGGCATTTAATGAAGAGGTCAAAAACCTGTTCAGTAGAGAAGACACAAGGAAATGTAAGGATGAGAGAGAAAATATTAAGCAGAACTTGATGTTAGTTTAGAGAGACAATAGTAGTTGTACCATCTTTGATCATAATTTTAATGCCATGATAATGCAAAGAGGCGCATCATATGAGATCAAGGCAAAGCCAACATCAAAAATAGCATAACACACAAACTAAGTTTGAGATACCTATTTGAATACTAGATAAAATGATAAAGATGATAAACATAGTGCGATGAAATAGAGGCCTTGAGGAGAAAGAGACCACTGTGAACAAAGGAAAAGGAACTTTTGCAATGAGTTAATAGAGGCCTCTCCTCATAATCAATGTCACATTCTTGTGTCTAAGCCTTTGGACACTACACAGAAGTAAACAGAGTAGAAGGAGATGAAAACCCAGTAACTGAAGCATCTATATTTTTGAATTGGCAGCAATACTAAGTGTGCTATGCATGTCTGTTGTCAACATATCTTCAGGCAATCATCTTCGAGATGACCCGCATACGACAATTTGCTAGAAAGATTGAGATGTGGAGCCACCAGAGTTAAAAGGACTCGGCTCAGACAAAGATTAAGTAAGAACTATGATGCCAAATGGGGCAGGAAAAGTTAACAAGCATGCTTTCCAAATCTGGGCACACAGTTGAGCCTCCTTTGAAAGAAACTATGAAGTTCTCTCTAATGTAGGCAGGGTGTCCGCTGGAGTACCTGGGCTCCTCAGAGATGCTCAAACCCTAGATAAAGGTGAATTATGAAAGGAAGTGCTGCTAGTTAGTGATTCTGTTGAACAGCATAGCTGCAATCGACTATTCCATTTTTCAACATCTTATCAAGCTCAACTCAAAACCAATAACGGTAGGTGAAGCCTGTGATACAATATCAATATCCTGAAATAACTGACAATTCACAAGCTCAATAGTCTCAAGATAACGGTGAGACTCAGGAGAAGCTACAGATGGCGAGATGTCCACCAAACTCCATAAGGATCAGCTTGAATCAGTCAATTGACATTGGACTTTGGTTGACCATGTTGATCTCATGCCTTGCCTGTGAGCTTCTCTGCTTTCATTCTTGTGGTGTTCTAAAATTTCTCTTTGAGCTATTGCAAGACTCTCTCTCTCTCTCTCTCTCTCTCTCTCAAACATTTAATTTAACTCCTACTCAGCTCTCTTTGCTCTCTAGCAGGTCAACTACATTAAGGGAGAGAGCATCTGAGCATCAGGACGGTCTTTAAGCACCAAACCCCCTAAAGATTGATCTGAGCTTTCTACACACCAAATAGATATGGCTTAAAAGAGAATGATATGCGACTACTGTAAGAGGCAATTCTTTGGCGAAGTCTGGCGCTTCAAACAACACCTTACTAGGGTTATGATAATTGTGATTCGACAGACCACGGGAGAGCTAACTCTAACACTGATGGATTGTAATTCATAGTTGATCAGTGGCCAGATCATGGGAACCTATGGATATCTGGTTCTGGCATAAGCAACAGTGGGTTTTTTTAAGGCAAACTACATCTACCTCAGGTTGTAAATGGAAGTGGAGTGCATTTGATTTGCTTCAAATGAAGCAAAGGAATAGAATGAAGTTGTTCCTAGAGAAGCTTGTGTTCTTGAAATTTAAAAATCTCCCACTGATGCAAAATCCACAAAGACAAGAAAGAGGGAGACTAGAACAGTGCACATGAGAGGGGACAAGTGGAGAAGAACTACTAAACTTAGATATTGTCTTTAACGAACAAGATCCACTTAATACATGAGCAGATGCAAGGGCATCTAGTTCACCAGAGTTCAACCCAAATGATTGGCAATGACCTAAAGGAGAGTTGAAGAACATAACTTTATGGATGATGCAGACTTGCATCCAACGTTTTTAACTCCTATCTCCCAAAGTGCCAGAAGTTGAAGAAAACAAGGACAAATATATTAATCAATCAAATGTTCTCAGATTCTGACAAATGGAAGAAGATGAAGACACATCAGAACCCATTGACAATGTGATCTACCAAACCTCAGATGATTTTTTTTTAATGTGGGTAGTACCACTGATTATATAAAAGAAAAAAGTATACATGTAAGGTGGGAGTGCTCCCGCACACCTCTCAAGTAAAAAAGGCGGCAGACCATACTCTGCCTCGGTAGCAAAGAAAAGAGACCACAGCACCTGCCCACTAAGCAACAACTCCACTTAAACACAAGAGTGCACAAAAAGACCCACACTTCACAACATTGACCCCCCCACACAATCCACTCTCTAACAACAAAGATATGGACATCAAAGCATCCCCACAAAACAAAGCTACCCTCCTCGACGAAGGCACGTGATCAAAAAGCCATCTTCCAGATTCTTCCTCTTACTCCTATGTCTGCTCCTCTCTCCTTTATTCTTTGCAACTTCAGCCTTCGCCTTTCTCACTATGTCCGCCAACCAGCAACGCTTGATCAGGCAAAGTGATGACCTCAGACCTTTGTCCACACCCGCATCTGAAACACCAATCAACCGAGCTCGCACGCCTGGGTTTCCATAAAGTTCTCTACCTTTGTCAAAATACCTTTGACCTCCTCCTTGCTGAGACCCTCGTTCTCTTCTCCTTGATAGGCTTCCTCGACTTGCTCCAATGCCGCACGCAACTCTTCCGACTCCCTAGGTAGGGGAGGGGGTAAGGCTAAGACCTCCTGCTTGCACAATCCTTCCAGGAGTGCCACAGCCGCCTCGGTCACTAAACCACCGTCTGTAGGGCAATTGGGGTCCTGCACCGCGGTAGGTGGTTCCATAATCGGAAGAAACAACAAAGCCCCTCTACCACATAAGGTGCTTGTCTGAATTGCTCTTCGAACAGGAAAGAGAGAGATGGCAGTGCCTCGACCCCTTCTCCCCCCCTCACTACCGCCCCCACTTCCCGATCTCATAAGCTCAAAAGGCTCGACGTCTGGCAAGCCTGCACCCGCATCAGCCAAAATCATGTTTCCATCATCTTGGCTTGGATGTCTGAAGCAGCCTGCAGTAGCCTCTGACCGTCGCCGCCTCTTTCTCGACCTTGCCCGCGCCTTCCTTCGTCGATTCGCACACCGCCTACATCTGTGCCTCGCACCAGTCTACTGAAGTGGCCCCTGATAGCCCTAAAGTGACGAGGAAGAAGACTCCAGGATGAGGTCCTCGCCTGTCTTAGGGGTCCCCAATCGCTCTCCCTAGGAATTGATAACCAGGGTTCCAGTAGGCCCGTCCTCCCCGGAATCCTCCTTTAAGGCCAGAGCTAGTGACGGTGCTGCAACGCCTTGCCTCCCTTCATCCTCCAACTGCAGCCTCAACAGAGGATCGGCCCCCTGTAAGGGCAGGGGCGACAAAGGGTTCCCCATCCTCAGTGGTCTCCCCCCCGCCCTGCACGGGGCAAGATGGCCTCGCCCCCAACACCAGAACCGCCGGCCGCGACAAAGAAGGGTGTGTGTCGGTGGCCACCGTCGCGAGCACTCCCTGTGGCAGCTCCGGCTCAACCTCCAGAAGCCCAACAAAGCCCTCCATCGAGCAGGGAAGGCAACCCTTCCCGGGTCCATCAGATCCATTTTCCCCACCCATCCCAGATACAGTAGGTAAGTCACAAGTGGGCGGGTCGGGTCCTGGGCCTTTAAAAGATGCACCCTCCTCAAAACGGCCCGAAGGCCTAGATCGGTTGACGGCCCAGCCCACCGCTTGAAGCCGGCCTACCGGACGATCCATGGGCGACCCGATCTCCCTGACCAGACCAAGAGGCCGATCACGAACCACTGACCCATCTGAATAGGTGGGGGACGAAATAAAGGGTGGGTGGTTGAGTGGTTCAAATTTGAACTCCCACCCCCAGTTAACATATCTTCTCCAGTGTCGGTGGCCCGTGCGACCCCACCATCCACCTATCGAAGAGCGATGTGCATCGAAAAAAGGTTGTCGGCGACATCAACGATGACGACCACAGGGACCTCCCACAAACTTGCGACCTTGGTCACGACCTCCATACTTAGCCTCTCCCCACCGGCAGGGAAGTAACCGGACCCTCCACCGCTACACCGAAGCAGCTTGCGATGAATCCAGCACCTATTACATCACAAAGGATGAGTGGTACACCAGAGAAGGCAAGCCTTCCACAATCGAGGGTCTGGGTACGTTCCACGGGCCAACTCCCATCTCGCTATCCGAAGGGTCACCCCGTCGCCATGATGCACCTTGCATTCGCCACCTCCACAGCTTGAACTCGTTCCTGGTCACCCTAAAGACCTACCATGCGCTCCCTTCCCTACCCCCTTTAGACAGGAGGCTCCTTATCATCTCTACGTCCACAGCCCCTTTCACCATTGTCACCTCAACACACGGGAGCATCCAACACATCTTCTCTTGGACGAACGGCAATGGTGGGGTGCCAACATCCAAACACCCCAAACCCTGTCGAAGAACCTCTGTCTCGCCATGGTTGGCCCGAGCATCCTTCCGGGTACTAGGCACCACAAGGACCGTCGGCTCCCCTATGCTCTCCCTGACACCCGGCCCCGTGCAATTCCTGTGGAACTGGTCCCTTTGCCAGCAGCAAAAGCAAGCCGGAGCCCTCCTGAAGGCAGTGGGATGACGACAATCTTCCATTCTCGCAAGTCTCAGGTCGGCCTCACTACGGTTGTGAAGGAGGCCCTCCTCTGTCCCCATGTAGGCTTCTCCACCACCACACTACTCCCCAACCCCCTGCAAGCACTGCAAAAATGCCCCTCACCCCCACATCGGAGGTAGATGTGGTAGGGAGCTCCGACGACCCGCCGGAAGCATCCTTGAGCCCCAAGACTCAGGACCTCCGAAAGCGGTTAGCCTCAGAGCTTCTCTCTCTAGAATCAGCTAGAGAGAGAATAATTGCTCAGTGCCGACTTTATGTCTTGACACGCGTCGTTGCTCCCTATAGCCTGTCCAAACCTCATATGATTTCACCCCCCCCCCCCCATTAGCACCGATAGTTCTATCCAGGGACGTGATAGCAGCCTCTTTTTCTTTTAGAGAAGATCAAAACTACAAACCGTGCAGCTCTACATGAGGACCATGACAGCAGGCAAGGAGAGGAGATAACTCCCTCCACTTCCAAAAGAAAGGGCAAGAAGAAAATGCCCCCGCAACCCAATGCAGACAATGATCCTAGCTACATTACAGGCCTCATCCCTTATTGACATAACTGGTTAATGAAGAAAAAGGTTATGCAAGAAGAAAACCTCATAGGAGAGACAGAAAATGACAAAGCAGACATCAGGACTTGGGTACTCGGATACATCATCTCATGCTCAATTTGAGAGGTATGCCTATCCCACTCGCTACTATACTTACCCACTCAGATGTCTCAAGCTGCTCAGGTATTATGATTGTCCCCGGTTCTCAGATACATCATCCCAATTCAACAACCAATGGAGCATCTTACCAGATGCCAGCGATCTCTGGTTGGATGCCGATTAAAGTCAACAATGCTAATAGAGATGACTATAATTAGTTCCTCACAAAATTCTAAAAATATCACCAAAATTGCATGTCACGAGTAGAATATGTACAATGTATACAATGAAGCATACAATAAGGTAAGTTTTCAAATTATGTTTTCTGTTTTTTAATAAAAATTCAACCTTTTCATGTTCTATTTGATGTTTCATAATTTAAATATGTTTTATGTTTTAATATCTTTAAAAAAAATAGAGCCAAAAGTAAGGCCTGCTTCTTAAGTTCTGCTTGAATCAGATTGAGCTTGGGCAATCCAATCGATTTTCAGCCAAATGATCAAGGCATCAAACCCATGGTGATCAACAATGGAACTAGTTAGAGTGGCTTACACATCCCTACATGGCAACCAGAAATTTGTACCATATAATCTCCAAATTAAACAATTATTTGTCCCAAGTCATCTAGGTTTTCATCTTGGACATACCATGCTGAAGATGCCATAGGCTAGCAACAAGATGAGTCGCAGGGCAAGTAATATGAAAAAGAATGAGGACATTTCAATTCATGTCCAAAAAAAATAAAAGCTTGAACCACTAAAAAAGAAGTCGACAAGTGTCCCCTAAATCCTTGAATGGAGAAGTAAGAAGGTAATGAACTAATGTGATCAGCCAGCACATAATCCCAATTTCTAAACTTGTCCATAAACCTTGCAACATACCTCCCTCAATCTAAAGAAGATATAACTGTTGTTGAATCGATTCTATAGGTACTGAGACTGTCGGTTCCAGTTTCTCCATCCAAGTGGGTTTCCCAATGTAGAAAACAATAAAAGAATGGAAAATAGGAAGAGCTGAAATATGAAGTGATCCCTGGGATGACACTACGTAGTGCTACCCTGTGGAACCTAGATGCACTATTAAAGGCTATCTATTAATAGATTTCCTGTAGTCAAGAGGATCTTTACCCAAACCCACTTTAAGGCTTATATTCGGCCTTTATATGGGAAACTAAATTTGCATTAGTTAAAACATTATGGGTGTGATTGCACATGGCTAATCTTAAAGCATTTGTCCTAACAAGCTTAAGGAACAGTATGTAGAATTGGTAATCATTTGTTAAATTAGATAAACATTCAGAATTTGAGAGGTCCTTGTCCATGATGGTTGATTGTGCAGTAGTCCTACTTACAATTATTGCATATTGTAATTGGGTAATTAGCTTCAGTGATATAAATAAAATTTCACATAAGAAAGATGCCTCTAGTAGCTTGTCAAAAATGAGTGTGATGTTCTCACAAAATGCATCCATCAACATGTAGTAGGTGGAATGTGTAGAATAAAAGGTGATAATTTTTTTTTGTGGGTGGTACCACTGTATATATAAAAGGAAAAATGTAAGTGTACATGAAGGGGGGAGTGCTCCCAAAAGACTCCCAAGAACAAAAAATGGCAGACAGCACTCTGCCTCGGGAGCAAATGAAAACAACAGACAGACCCCTGCTCACCCCATTCCAACATTACCGGATCCAACATGCCTCACACATAAAAGCACCCACCACCCATACAGCTGCCAAATACCAGATGGATAGACATCGATTTATGTTAAGTGAATAAAAGGTCATAATGAATGTGATAACTATAGAAAGTTTAAACAGGAAAACAGGGGAAGGAATTATAGCACAAAAGGTAATTGGACGTGGGCTTTCCCAAGTTCGTAACCAAAGCTAGGATTTTATTGGGGGGTGAGGACCAACAACTTAGACTATTGTCCCCATTCACCCCAGTACAATGAGTGGTTCATATACAAAAAGAGTTGTCATAAACACTCCCCTAGGAGAAAACTTATAACTCACCTTCATCTCCTTCATGTCACCATGTAGTTGAAAATGATCATCTACAATTAATTTACACTGCATACTAAAAGTAATTCGCTATGAATAAGCCATGAGACTCAACTACCCTAAGGTAATTTAGGTTGTTGTTACACTTGTTCCTGCTCTACCTTATGCATCCTAGGGTTTCTATTGCAGGTTTTTGGACTAAAGGAGAAAGGTTCTAGCAAGTCCTTTAGACCCAACACCAGCATAGCTATTTAAGTTCATTGATTCCCTTGTTTGTGTTAACTAGGCTGTCATCCTTATCATAATCATCATTGTTGTTGTCATCATTGTCATCATCATTAGATAATCATATCCCATCTAACAAGTCTTATCAACCCAATACTAGCATGGCTATCTAATCCTTGACTGCATTGTTTTGAGTTAATGAGGTCGTCAACCTTATCATCATTATCATTGTTGTCGTTGCCGTCGTCATCATCAGTAGAACCCTATCCCATTTTGTTGGGTTCAAGTGCATTAGTCATTTTACTCTATCTAGTGTAGTACTTGTAAAAGTCAAGGAAAATGCAGGAGGCAAACCCACCAATCTAGGGCCTTATGCACCTTGATTCATTACCAGACCCGTTAAGATGGATCCAATAGCTTTTATATGTGTGTGTTGGGTGTGTTTGGCGCATAAGTTCATTACTAAACCCATTAGGGTGGATCCGGTTAACTTAAAAGATGTTTATTTCTTCTAGAACTACTCCCAGTTAGTATACTGTGTGACGGGTATTTTAGTTAGATTGTGATTGTGTTAAGCGAAAACACTTCTTGGGAGATGTGCCGCTGGAAATGCACAGCCTCCGCCACCCTAGTGCATCTCTTCTCTCCCTCTCTTCCTCCTCTCCTGCTCTCTTACTCAGCACCATGTAACCATGAAAAAGCTTCATGATATCAGAGCACCAATCAGTCTAGGGATTGTCTAGGCCTTCCTTGTGCATCGCCATGTCAGCCGCTGGTGTTCAGATCATGCCCTTGTTCTCTCCTTTGATGTGGACCAGTGCTCCAGGGGTCAGTTGGCCCTGTGTGACAGACTTGTGCGCATCCGGGTGTTCTCGATCTTGGAGTTTTAAGACCCCTTGCTTTCTCCCACCTGCTGTTGCTATGGATTGGGTGAGCTGTACGTAGCCTGCTCTGGTCTGAGTGCAGTGCCCATCACCTGTTTGAGCCTCGTCCTTTTGTAGCCTACCCCTTTTGTCTGCCCTCCTCTCTGCTGTGAGGGTCCCCCTCTTCTCCACACAGTTTGCGGCCTGCTGCTCCTACTTGGGGTGTGTGTAAAGGGGGAGTAGCCCCCCCTGTACAATGTTCCAGCAATCAGCAGGGGTGTGCCAGCATCCCTGAATCCGCATAATCTAAAGTCATCTCCAAATCCACACGACCCACTACGTTCACGCTCCTATTTGACAGTCCAATATGAATGCCACCCTCTCAATAGCCCTATCGTTCATTTTCACACCCACCAAGAGACTATTACTAAAATTAACTTTGATACCCCTGACTTCATCTAGAAACTCTAACATCAACCTGGCCACATAGAGTTGGGACTCATCCTCTATTAAAACGGGTAAAACTAATTGCATCTCCCGACTTAGAAACCTCTGATCATCTCTGCAGCTTCCACTCTCACCACACCCTGCTCAATACATGAGCTACTAGCACAAATAGACAAGGAGACATGGGGTTCCCCTGTTGGAGCCCTCTGCCACTATGAAAAGACGAGATAGACTTCTATTAACCAAGATTGCAAAGGTAGCGGACGAAATGCAGGCACGTCTCTAGCCAATCCATCTATCACCATAATGCATTTTGTCCAATATATCAAACATGCATTGTCAATTTGCCTTATCATATGCTTTCTAAAAATCCGACTTCAAAACCACTCCTTTTTTTCTCTAAGCCTTCATGGTAAAGGGACATTCATGAGCCACCAAAAAATTTTCCAGAATGTGCCTACCCCTAATGAAGACCCCCTGAAAACCACTGACCATCTAGTCAATTACTCTGTCTAATCCTCTCGCCAACAACTTGGTGATAATCTTGCATGCGTCATTCAGAAGGCTAATGGGCCTAAAATCCCTGAAGCATTGTACACCTTGTTTTTAAGGCATGAGGGCTAATAGGGTTTTGTTTATGCCACACGAGTGAGCTCTTCCCTCTTGGAACTCCCTCATAACATTCATAAAATCACCCTTAATAATATCCTAGCACTTTTGGAAGAAAACAAGTAGGAATCCATCTGGGCCCGGAGCTCTACCCCCTGCAAGAGAAAAGACAGTTCAGTAGATTTCTTTCTCTGAAAAGCTTTGGGAAAGAGCTTCCTATCCTCAAGAGAAAGACGGGGAAGGAGGTTCGGGGCAATCACCGGCCTGCTAATATCATCCTCTGTGAAAAGTCTAGAGTAGAAGTCCCTCGCCTGCTCTAATATTCTCATCCCTAGAGAAGAGATTACCACCCACTATGATACAGGTGATGGAGTTGACTTTTCTCCTCCCAGAGGCAATGCACTAGAAATAAGAAGTATTCATGTCCCCTTCCTTAATCCATCTCTCTGTTGACCTCCGCTTCCAGTACATCTCTTCCCTTATGAAGATCTCATGAGATTCAACCCTAATACTATCCCTAAGTCTTCTGTCTGAATCATCCAGCAGCCCTACCTCCTCCAAGGAGTTCAATCCCTCAATCTACTACAATATCATATCTTTAGCAGCTCTGCCAATGTAGAGTTTTTTTTGCATCCCATACCTTGAAAACCTATGCCACATGCTTTATCTTACCCCTAGCCTAGCCATAGTCAACCTTTCATTCCTCTGCACATTCCAAACCCACCAAACAGTCTCCATAAAGTCGGTCTCTCTAAATCAAAATTTGTGATGTGATGCTGTTGTGCCAATTCTTCCCACAAAAGCCTCTACACCTCTTTGCTTTGGGGGCCATGAGAAGCCATCCCTTATATTCAAGAAATGAAGGGAGATGGTCTCTCAGTTGCTCTGTCTGTCTTTCTCCACCTCTTCTACTTCAAACTGATTCTAGAGGATCATAATATCCCAGGACCTTCCCCCAACCGGAGAGGCTATCCCCTTAGCTAATTTGGCTCTCCCAATCTCCCTCATGATACTCCCTATCTCCTTCATATTTGGATTCTTGCAAACATAGGATATCAATCGTGCATCTCGTGACTAGCTCTTTTACGGCCCTCCTCTTCTCTCCCCCCCCCCTACATATCCCCCACACAATCCTGTGACAATCCTCATATTGACAATGGGACATCTTTCCCCTCCCCTCCTCCATCGCTCACCTTGTCCCCCTCTTCTGGGATTTCCCTCCCTTGGCCTCCCTTGCCATACTATCTCTTCTGGACGTTGGAATACCCCCTTAAAGTCCTTATCCACCCTTGCAAAGTAGATACCCACCTTGTCCACTTGTTCCCTCACATGTGTCACCATCAACCTCTCCACCACCCCAACAACTCCTTCACCTCCTCCCTCCCTGACTGTCCTTATTAGACAAGTCCCCCTTATCAGGCTGCCCCATCCCAGTGTCTCCAGAATGACTTACCTTCAAAAGTCACCTCCTCCACTTCATTGTAGACTTCATAGCCTCCGTCATCACCCCCTGGGCCGATCTCCGATATCCTATATGAAACCACCTGAGGTCAGTGGCCGAGAGATATATAACCAATGGTCTCTTCATCCGCGAGCACCAACAGTCAGGGAGTAGGCTGCCCCGGCCCCTTCTCAAAAGTGCCCTGGTCGAGACGACCAGACACGTCCTTCCCCTTATCGCACCACACCTGGCCCGCCTGTCCACTTAATGTTGGCGCCTAGACAAGGGAACAGACTGCATCTACCGGCAGTAGGCACCGGTTGTCAGCTTCTGGAATGGTCGTAGTTGGTGGAGTCCTCTCCTCTTCCTACCGGGGGCGCCATATGGGAGCTGAGGAGCCGCTTCCCGACTAGTACGATTGTCGCCTTATGCTACTCGCCAGAGTGGGCCACCACCTCAAGGGAAGACCCCCATTGGACCGTCGCTAGAATCGGGTGGCAAATATGACCCATAATGGGTCCGTGCAGAATCGTTATCTCATAAGACCCGGATTCGAGTAAGTTGTGGGTTAATGAGTTCGCACCCACGTCCTAACCGCATCCCCCTCGTTCTTGTAGTTGTGGGGCTGAACCCTCCCATCATCTTTAGTTGGGCCGACTAGCTTGCTCACAGTGCTCGGCCCAATGGATATGGCCTATACGACGGGCCCATATCCCGACCCCGTGTGGGACACTCCTCGATTTGAATTCGAATCAAGTGCTCATAGGTCGTCTCCCTCTGCCATGCTAGGACTAGGTTGCCCTAGGCCCCACTGATGCCTCCGTCATTGTTCTTGTAGCACCGGTCGGACGGACACTCTACGACAAAGTCCACCACTCTGACAACAAAGGTGATGACCATAGGTATGACCAGAGGTATTACCAGGGGAGATGGGGAAGAAATCAGAGCTTCAATGGTGTTCACACTTCACACTCCCTTCCAAAACCAACCATATGGTGTCGGCCTCCACCCTTCCAAAGGCTCTGGCTAGGAACCACTCCGACATCGTCGTAGGGGCAAATTGGAACCCCAGCAAATTTGACCCAAAGAGTTGTCCTCCCTAGACTTCAATAGGTCCCTCTCTCTAAAGTCCAAATTTGGACCCGAAGGATAGAGCCTACTACCACCAAGAACCCTGTATATGCCACCATCTTTGCCCCTTCTGGGCAGGTGTCGATGACTAAAAGTCATCCTTGTGCACTTTTCTGACTTCCCATGGGACGCCCAACCCCCACCGCTCATTCAACAACTCCCTCACCGCCTCTACATCCATTCCATCTTAAAGAGGGGAGACCCATAGACACCGTCAGAACCACTTTGACCGGCCTAGCAAGCTTTCCGAAAAGAGAGACTCTACGTCAAGAGCCTCACTCCTGTCCAATTGGATCTGCAAATCTGGCCTCCTACGCTTCACAACATTCGCATAGGAGATGTTCTTCACTCCCTCTTCCACCTTCGGCCTTTGTCTTCCCTCCAGTCCCTACAAAACTGCTACAGGTATCCTCTTTGTCAACCGCGAAAGCAAACTGGGCTCGAAGGACCCCTGAGCGCAGCCGGCACCCTCGATCTCACCCCTCTGCTTGCTACCCCTACGTCTCCCCTAGACAAGGACGCGTTAAGGAAGGTCCAGTGAGAGCCATTGCCTCCCAAAGGAATGTGGTTCACCCCAAATGCCCACTCCATTCTTAGAAATTCTCTCTCCAAAAATGACTTGAGAGAGTATAATTTGATGGTTATGGTGCCCACATCTAAGACCAACATGAACACACAAGGACTTAGTGCTAACACTTCTTGGAATCCTATAATAGGAAACTTAGACGTCACTCTCAAGATAGTTTTCATGCTAGTAGAAGACCTCTTATAGATATCCTTGGCCGCATTGTGTATCCTTTGACGATTCCTTTCTTCTCTAAAGTCACCCACACTAGCTCCCTTGATATTGGATCTAGACATTCCCTAAATGACTATATCAATGAGAAACATATGTAATTCTTTCCTCATCCCTCAAAACCTTTACAGCTGCCTACATGACACAAGTCCAAATTGATTTTCAAAAATATTAGTCCAAATTGTATTTTCTTTACTCTCAAGAGGATCGTTAAGAATGAAATATTTCTATGTTACTCTATCCCAAAACTTCATGGTATGAAACTTTGATATCATGATAGTTATTCCAACTTTAGATGCCCCCTTAGTTTTTCAAGAAATGAATTACAATGCCTTTTCCAAATCGTCTAACACCCTTCTCTCTTTCAAAATCTTATTAAAAAGCCTTAAACTACTTACTCTTGACATTACCTAAAATTTTTCAAACTTCAATAGATATGACATTTGGTTCAAAGGTCTTACCCACTTAACATCCTTCTTAAAACATCCTCAACTTCTGAACTTCTAGTCGATCGAATGTAATGGTAATAATTGTCCTCATTGTCTAATTGGTTCCCTCCGAGAATAAACCTCTAAATTGATCTTCGTTTAACAATTTCTCTAAATATTCCACCATCTCTCTTTAATCTCAAATTTGATTTGAATCACGTCTCATTGTATATAATTAAAGATTTTATTCCACGTCATGTTTATTTGTAATTTGTAATTTCATACTTTTATTTTTACATGTTTTAAATATATTTATTTTTTCTCTTTTCAAATTCAACCATCTAATCTTAGGGCAACTACTTGCTACACCCTCTCTTCCACTTTGGAAAAGAATCTACGGCTCAGTTTGTTATCGGTTAGGATATCTCTCCTAAGGAAAGAAAAACGTGGGCCCCACGTATTCTCCTCAGACACGAGTACTACCCGTCGAATACGCTAACCCCACCCCATTAACAAACATCGCCTAATAGTCCAAAACCAAATCCACTTCATCTAATAGCCCCCACGGATAAAACTAGTTCACTTCTTGAGAAGACCAATTCAATGGCTTTAGTTCTCTTTTATTCCACTGAGTGACAATCATTTGTCTTTCGTATAGCCAAATGAGCCAATCTAGGTCCTAATCCAATGGTCCAAAGCCTTAACTTGAAGCTGTCTAGCTTGTTTTGAATTTTGAGAGAGAGAACCTTTGGGGATGGTTCGGACGTTCGGACTGAACCGCATCCCCCTAGGAGGCGAGGGTCCTTGCCGGAGCTTCTCCGGTGCTTCCTTCTCTTGGGGTGAAGCAGGGGCGGCAAGAGACAGTGGAAGAGGGGTGGCAACGTCACCGAAAAATCTTAGGGGCCCCCATGGGACAGTGTGCTATCGCTGCTGGCAAAGAGGGCACCTTCAACACTTCTGCAAGGAATCAAAGGGAAGACAAAGGCCGGAGAGGACCCAAAGGGGACAAGGGAGCGCTTCATATGCAGAGGCCATAAAGCTTGGGAGGCCGGCTTCGCACACATAGGCAGGGACTAGGATCAGCCTAGGTGTTGGGTGTATATCTCTGGAAAGCCTGATTGACTGGACGGAGTGGCTCGGCAAATACCTTTGGGTCTCTCCTCTTCATGGGGGAATAGATGCAGAGGTAGTGAGGGAGCTTCTGGATGAGAGGTGGGCTATGGGCGGACCTTGGGAAGTTAGAAGAATGCACAAGGATGGCCTACTAGCCGTCAGCACCTGTGCAAAGGGTGTGAAAGTCGTAGCGGATGTAGGGGTCATGGCGAGCAAAGGAGTCATCCTCCATGTCCAAACATGGACCAACGTATCCCAACCCGGAAAGGACGGCTCTATGGGTCAAATTTGCAGGGGTGTCGAACCTCCTATGTGATGAAGCTGGGCTTGGGTTTCTAGCTAGGAGTTTTGGCAAGGTGGAGGTCGGCTCTCTTCGGTTGGTACCTGAAGGGAGGGTCAACAACATTGAAGCTTTGGTCACGTAAAGCTTTGGTTCCCTCATATGTGGAGGCTGTAAAGCTTGTGAGGCCGGCTTCGCACACACAAGCAGGGACTGGGATCAGCCTGGGTGCCAGGTGTATATCTCTAGAAAGCCTGGTAGACTGGACAGAGTGGCTCGACAAATACCTTTGGGTCTCTCTCTTCAAGGGGGAATGGATGCAAAGGCAATGAAGGAGTTTTTGGATGAGAGGTGGGCTATGGGCGGACCTTGGGAAGTTAGAAGAGTGCACAAGGATGGTCTGCTAGCCGTCAGCACTTGTGTAAAGGGTGTGAAAGCCATAGCAGATGCTGGGGTCCTACCGAGCAAAGGAGTCATCCTCCGTGTCCTAACATAAATCAACATATCCCAACCCAGAAAGGACGACTCTCTGAGTCAAATTTGCAAGGGTGCCAAACCTCCTATGTGATGAAGCTAGGCTTGGGTTCCAAGCCAGGAGTTTTGGCAGGGTGAAGGTCGGCTCCCTTCGGTTGGTACCGGAAGGGAGGGTAAATAGCATTGAAGCTTTGATTCACGTCGCAGCCTTCACACGGTCCCACTAGTGGTCATCTTTGCCATAGGGAAGGCAAAATTCGTCGCTAGGGTATCGTCTCGGCCAGCGACACAGGAGCGGCAAACACAGCTGTCGGAGTTAGGGCGTCATAGTCGACGACTGAAGGTGGAAGAAGACCCAAGGGCAGCCGATTCAAATTTGAATCGAGCTGCCATGCAAGTTGGGCCAAGCCATGTGCCGGCTTTTGGGACTGGATCGGATGGGCCATCCATAATGTTAAACATGGCCGGTCCAAGGGTGGGTGAGAGCAGCTGTGGCTAGGCCCATTGCCACAGGATCCAGGCGGGTGGAAGTGGGGACCCGAACAACAACCCAATAGCCCATAACTTACCTGAATCCGAGTACTGTGGGGTATTGGGCATGAAGGGACCCGATAAGGTCATCCCTGTCGCCTGATGCTTGTGGGGGTTCAAGGTGGCCCCTTCTCGGCAACTGTGGTGGTGCAAGGCTGCCCCTTCTCTACGGCAATTTCCTACTCCGGCGATCTACATACAGGGGCTACAGTACCAATGGCCCTCTCTGACGAACTCCTCTCAAGGACGACTAAAATAGCCGGCAGGTGTATTCTCAGCTCAATACAGCATCCTCAACCGCAAGAGGCGAGCCATCCGCCCACTATGTCCATGCCAAAAGAGTGCCTGCAGTTAGTGGAGGGGGGCACCTCTCGTGGTGGCAGTGTGTAGCCAGGCAACCGGTAATAGCAGACTAGAGGGGCTATGACAGCCTTCACCAAAACTATCTGAGGGGGTAGATGAACCTCATAGTGGCAACTCACCTCTTGTAAAGCAAATCCAGGTGGACTCACAAGGTACCGGGTAAGGATCTAGATGATGTTGAAGAGGCCTATGCAACCCAAGATGAAGAGAAGGGGATGACCTTCGATGGGGATGAAAAGATTCTGGAGACACCGAATGGGGATAAGGAGTAGGAACGTGGATTGACTGACAGAGAGGGCTTGTTTATGAAGGGTGGTTGGGGAAGGAGGTAAAGGAGCTGATATGAGTGGTGGAGAGGTGGACAGCAACACTTATGAAGTAGTGGAAAAAATGGCTATACCATTTGTAGGGGCGGATAGGACCTTGAACGACGTATTCACCTGAGTCCAGAGGAGGTGGCTCCTTAGTATGGCGAGGGATGCTAGGGGGGGAAATCATAGAACAAGGGGGAAAAGGTGAGTGATGGGGGTGAGGGAATTGGGGAGGAGAGGGAGGTTCCACCACTCATATAAGGATAGTCTCATGGAATGTGAGGGGCATTAGTGGGGAAGGAGGAGAGAAAAAGACGGTTGTGAAGGAGTTGATTAGGAGATGTAAAATTGATATCTTATGTCTGCAAGAATCTAAATGTAAAAGAGATGGAGTGTCCATCATGAGGGATACTGGGGGAACCAGGCAACGCAAGGTGGTGGCCTCCCCGACTGAGGGGAGATTCGGGGGCATTATGATCTTTTGGAACCAGTTTAAGGTGGAAGAGATGAAGCAAGATAGCAAGTCAGCAGAGAGGCCATCTCTCTACATTTTTGAAATATAAAAGATGACTTCTCATGGGACTTCATAGGGGCTTATGCCCCCCCCCCCAAAAAAAAAAAATGGAGAGGAGAGAAGAATGTTGTGGGAAGAGTTAGCAAGCTACCATCACAACTCAGGCCGGCCTTGGTGTGTAAGGGATGACTTTAATACTGTTGCAGCATGATGGAAAAGGATGGGAGCTCACACCCCTACGGGGGAGATAGAGGACTTCACCAACCTCATTGAGGAAGCTGCTCTAATTGACATTGGTATGGGAAATGCTCAGTTTACCTGGTCTAATCTAAGGGCAGACCCCACTCGCTCCAAGCTAGAATAGTTTCTGATTTCAGTTCATTGGGAGGATCACTATCTTCATGTCTAGGTGTCGTCTTTAACCAGATGAGTGTTGGACCACAAATCGCTCCTTTCAAAGACCAACAGAGCACATATGATGCGAAGAAGCTTCAGACTAGAAAGATTTTGGTTCAGAGAAAATGAGTTCATGAAGACTGTTCCAAGGGCCTAGAATGTACAAAGGAATGAAAGGTCTATTGTGACTCAGTTGGTGGGTAAATTGAAACATGCTGCTCAAGTTCTCAAAACATGGGATGCAGAGAAAACCCTACCTGGTAGGGCAGCTAAAAACGAGATATTGCAACAGATTGAGGGGCTAAGGTGCTTGGAGGAGGCGGACCTGCTAGATGATTCAAATAGGAGACTCAAGGACACTCAGGACAGATTTCGAAGAGATCTCACAAGGAAAAAGATCTACTGAGAGCAGGTGTCAAGAGAGAGAGAGATTAAGGAGGGGCACAGCAATACCCCTCTTATTTATAGTGCATTGCCACGGGGACGAGAAGAGTCAACACCATTGCATGTATCACAGCAGGCGATCAGCACTACACCAGGAATGAGGATTTCAGGAGGCAGCCGACAAACTTCTAATCTAGGCTTTTCATAGAGGAGGATATCACCAATGGCTGCCCCAAACCTCCTTCCTTCTCTTCCTTTTGAGGAGAGGGGGCCCTTTCCCAAGGCTTCTCAAAGGAGGAAGTGCACCTGACAGTCTTTTTTCTTGTAAGGGATTGAGCTCCAGGTCCAAATGATTTTCAACTTGCTTTCTTCCAAAAGTGTTGGGATTTCATTAAACATGATCTAATGGCTGCAATGAGAGAGTCCCAGGAGGGAGTGGTTTATTTGGGGGGCATAAACAATGCCCTCTTAGTCCTCATCCCTGAAAAGCAAGGTGCATAATGCTTTCTAGATTTCAGGCCCATTTGTCTTTTTGAACAATGACGCAATGGTCAGGGACTATGGGGAGGGGACTACATAAACGGGGCAAGGCGCTTATAACGGAGTGCACACGGGCTGATCTGGCTCCCCCCCCCAAGGGAGCACAGGATAGAACCCGCGACCTCTCTCTATGGGGGAGGTGGCGAACCGATGTCACGATTTCAGGCCCATTAGTCTTCTGCATGACACATATAAGATCATCACCAAGGTGTAGGTAGGAAGACTAGACAGAGTTATGGACAAGTTGATCAGTGGCTTCCAGAGTGCTTTCATCAGAGGCAGGCAGATGGAAAATTTCCTAGTGACTCATGATATCATAATGCCATGGAGACCCAAAGGAAGAAAGGAGTGATTCTAAAGCTGGACTTTGAGAAAACAAGTGACAAGGTCAACTGGCAGAGTTCGTTTAATGTTTTGGAGAAGATGAGTTTTGGTGACATATGGGTTGGTTGGATACGTGCATGCATCTCATCCACCTCTTTTGCAATTCTAGTGAATGGAAAGCCTACCTCAACTTTCTATAGTGGTAGAGGGAAATCTTATGTCTCCTCTTCTATTTGCACAGATAGCTCACATATTGAGTAAAATGTCATGTGATTGAGAGCAAAAGTTGACCGTTTGGTCAAAGGGTTTCAGGTTGGGAGAGGCGGTGGGAGCATTTGCAATATGCAAACAACACCATTTTATTCTTGACAGAGATTGAGTCCCAACTCTATATTACCAGATTGAGGCTAGAGTTGCTGGAGGAAGTCAATGGCCTCAAAGTAAACTTTAGCAAGTCTACTGGTGGATGTCAACATGGAGGATAGGCCCCTTCAAAGGACAACTTTCTTTCATTATGGACTATCAAATTGGAGCTTTTCCTTTCTCTTATTTGGACCTCCCACTATCCCCAAGGGTCCTACACTGAGGTGAGTGGCAGCCATTAGTGCAGAGGTATGAGTTCAAACTAGTAGGATGGAAGATGGAAGGTCATACTACTCTCATATGGGGGGGGGGGGGGGGGGTGATTGGTGATTTGTCGGTTCTCTCCATTTTTCAGATCCCAAAGACAATGGCAAAGAAGATTTGAACTCTATTCAGGTGAAAATCCTCTTGGCATGGCAATGAAGATAGGTCCAGAGGATAGCTTGACATCTTATGGGGTAGAATTTGCAAAAGCAAGAACATGGGAGGTGTGTAGGCATAAAAAACATTAGAGATTTTAATATAGCTCTCCTATGCAAATGGTTATGGAAACTTAGGGCATGGGAGGATAGTTTGTGAGCACAAGTTATCAGGTAGAGATGCTATGGCAAAGGGAGGGATTGGGACATCACCATCATCCTGACATAATATCTCACCCATCAAACGAGGTATTTTGATGTGCATGAATATCATTATTTCTAGTGTTCGAGTCTGACTGGGAAGCATCCACAAGTGTCTTTTTCGGAAGGACAAATGGTGTGGTGGCTTCACTTTCTAGGAATCTTTCTCGAAACTCTAGACAATTATAACAGTGTCGTAGGCATCAATCTCCCAAATCTTTGACACTCACCTGTCAATAGGAGTGTGGTCACCGTCCTTCAGAAGGAATCCCAAGTCAGAGGAGATGGATCAGCTACAGGGTCTCCTACGCTTGCTTGTTGACTATGCCCCACATGCAGATAGAGAGGACCAAGGGCGGTGGAGGTGGGAGGAGGGCTTTCTCAATCAGGACGGCCTATTCCTTCATCGCAGATGGTGGCGTGCGTCATCAAATTGTCTCCTTATTTTGGGCTCCTAAGAGCCTGTTACAAGTAAAGCATCTTATCTAGAGGATTTCACACGAGGCTACCTATCCATGACAAGCTTGCTCTCTTTCTATAGGATATACCTGTCATATGTTCTTTGTGTGGGGAGGAGAATGAGACCATAGACCACTTCTTCGCAAGATACTCCTACTTACAGGTGGTGTGGATGGAGGTCACTAGGAGGACACGTGCGGCTATTGCCATACATAGAAGTGTGCATCACCTAATTAGCCAATGGCACATAAACTGGACTCTAAGGGGGACCGAGTCATTTGATGGCTCATCCTTCATGCTACTATATGAGTATTATGGAGTGGAAGGAACAACACAACCTTTAGAGGGAAAGCTAGAGCTGAATAAAGGTTGTCTCTTTCATTTGTGAGAGAGTAAGAGAATGATTGGGGATAATTTGTCATGTGAACTCTCACAATTCATCGGTTTTTGATTTGTTGGAGGGATAGTGTAGGAAACACTTGATTCGTGTGGACTATTTTTGGTCGTGTAGGGCTTTTCGGAAACACATCAACTATACTTGTATATCTCTCTTTTACTTTAATAAAATAGTGGTACCACCCACTTTTCAAAAACAAACTTTAACTTGAAGCTACTTAGAGCTTTCACTTGCAGTTCAACACCAATTAACAATTTTCCAATAATGTCGCATGGCACTTTAAGGCCCTCTTTGTTTCCGGGGTGGGATGAGTTATTCGACCCCCACCCATCGAATTACTTACTCCACCTCGGTTAAGGGAGAATGAGTGTGAGAGAAAACTATGGGACCCACAATTTTATCTCACATCAGGTTACTATTCCCGCTATCCTACCCGGTAAACAAACAAGGCCTAAGAGACTATCACATTTTCTACAAATGTTAACATGGTACTAGACTCTAATCTCTCTTTGATATTAAAGAGTTGCTTTCTTGATTGAACCATTTTCCACATTTTGGTATATAGCATCTTTAAGAGTGGTAAAACATGTGGATTAAATTAAAGTGATGCATTATTCTTTTAGGAGCTTATGCTTTTCAGGTCTTCCTTCCTATGACTTCCTTTTCTATGCTTGGTTGCCTTTTCTACTTTCATTGCAACTTCTACAACTTATCTATATGCTTTCGCCAATTCAACTTTCTTTGCTCCAACTAAGCCCATATTGCCAATATTATCGATGTTTAGGATGCCGTTCTTCCTAAGAGAACACATAATGTTCTAGTGTGAGAAATGGCAGCGGATTAGATGATATCTTGACATCCTTCCTTGGTTGCATGTCACTCCTCTTTTCCTCTCCCGCGTCCCTCCCTCTTCCACCCTCTCCGGTGCATAGATGGCAGTATCGGCCGAAACCGATACGTTTCGGCCGTAACGGTTTCAGACCTGCTCACTGTAGCAGGTCCGAAACTAAAAAAAAATATTAATGGTTTCAGACCGAAATCGTCCGAAACCGGCCGGTTTCGATCCAAAATCGGACCTGCTCACTGTAAATTTTTGTCTTTTTGAATGTTTTGAATCGGTTTCGGCCGAAATCAAAATCAAAACCGGTACGTTTCGATTTCGGTCCTGGTCGAAACCAATACCGAAATCGGTACTGCCATCCTTGCTCCGGTGTAAGGAAAGGGCAGCCACTCCCATGAGAAACTATGAATAACAATTCACAGTGGAAGGCGATGGATGAAAAATCATCAATTATATTGCACGACTATATCATTGTTTCATAAACATGATTGACAAGGGCAAATCAGCAATTTAAATGTTGGTAGGATTGACATGAGCATAGTTTGCCATTAGCACTTTCTGTATACCCCATCCGAAAGTTTTGAAGTTTCAGAAATTCAACATGCATGGCAGTCCGAAATGCCATTATGTTGAAACAGGCCAGCAAGTTAAAACGCCATTGGGCCTTCAACACAAGGAGAGTTTACCGTGGAAAGATGGAATACAGATACTAACCCTATACCATAAGGAAATAATATTAAAACAAGCCTCAATGTTGAAGCACAATATATTCAATCATATAATTATAATAAATATACTGTATTTCAGTAAACAATAATGTTTAAATATCACACTTACTATTATATTTGTCATACTTGTAAGACGTCATCTAATTGTTTGATTTAATGGCCCCTCGATTGGTCCAAGAATCTCTAACCCCTGTGAAAGGCGCAAGGCCTTTGACAGAAGCCTGAACCCTCCTTTGAGCCCTAGCTTCGGCAGAAACCTAGCCCCGGTGACAACAAAGATGAAAATGAAGAGAAGCCCACCACTGCTTCCACCAATTGCAGCATCTACTCCCACTGCTTCCGCTGCCTCGTTTGCTCTTTTCCACGCCATCATCCTGCCGCCAACCTGCAATTCTCCCCCCTCTCAAAGCAGACAGTCAATGTGTGAATCTTATTTTATTTTGTTTCACTCATTTAGATTCGTTAGTTTTTTGGCCCACACCACCGATTTGGACTGTTGCGCTGCTAGCCTGCTAGACGTGTAGCCCTGCCTTAATGTACTACCACCACCGCCTGTATAAAATTCAAGTTTCTTCTTAGACTCGACTATAAGCATCTAAAACATTTATAAATTTTTATATTATTTTATTTTATTTTTACAATTATCATTACAATGTTATACTTTATATAACAACAACAATAATTATAATAATATATTCATTCATATTTTATATATTATAATATGTATTATCATTTATATTTTTATATAATTAAATAAAATATAAAAAAATTATTTTTGGATATTGACGTCTTTCTGCAGGGAAGGCATCCTCCAAATAATTTAAACAGAAGCAATTTGATTTCTGACTCGGGCCTCTGTTTAAATTACGGATTGAGTTAAACTTTTAGTTTCTTTTGATTGTATCTTTCATCTAAAAGATTAAACGTTTCTAACTGCAGTACCTTTTTTCCCATTTAAATGCCATGGTCTGGTAACTGCATTCAAAGTATTATATTTGTAAAAGAACATAGGTTGAATGTAATACTATGCTTAAAGATGGAATTATCACCTTGTAATTGAAATGTCTTTTTGCATCATTGTTAGAGGGATGCTACGGGTGCCTCACTTTTTACAACATCATTTGTTCATCTCAGCCATTCGATCATGATATCAGAAGGTCAAGGTGAAACTGATCTCAATCTTACCTTCGGTGCTCCCAAAGTAGGAGCACCAAACTTAAGTTCACTCTTTCCTACCATCAGATTTTCAAATTAGACGGCAAAAAAGTAGTGAGAAAAACCAGGGGTAAATAGGGCAGCACTGTAGCATTTATCGTTCTTATTGTTATTGTTAATTCGATTATTTTTCTTTTTTTTGAAAGCATGTAGATTAATTCAATCATATTAAATGATTATATACATAATTTCCATTTTTCCTTGAAAATAATCGTTCATGATTCTTTGCTAATACAGTCTAACCATACTAAGATCTATTCCGTTCGGCCTTTAAATGCCAAGAATCTAATACCATCATCCTTTTGCCGGGAATGGATGAAACTCATGACACAACAATACCATTATACCCTTTTCTGGTGGCCAAACATGAAATTTGAGTTTAAAAAACAAAGGTAAGACGTTAAGTGTAAGGCCTCCGGATTAGAGAGAAACAACGTTGAGAACGTTAGAAAGAAGACAAATCTTAGTGCAATAGCATCTTGGATATTTTGCTCCAGTGCAGAAACTGAAAAATAGTAATGGTTATGACCATCCTTTTACCAGTGTTTAATATGCATGAAAGTGTTAATTTCACATTCACATCATATTGGATTGTGAATTTAAGAGCAACCAAACACATTATAAAGAGTAGTGCTTAATGCACATCCGGAGTTATTACACACTCCAGATATGCGGCAGATTTAGTTTTTTATTTTTTAAACTTTTTGTGACATAAGACTCAAGTCACCTTAACTTGTAGTGCAAATCACACCTTCATTCGATGACTCAGAAAAATTAAAATAAAAAATAATTAAAAATAGATCCAACACTATTTATTTTATCTGAACTTTTTTTTAGAATTTTTTGAACCGTCTGATAGAGATGTAACTTGCACCACAAATTAGGGTGACTGAGGTCCCATGTCACAAAAAAAAATTAAATTAAATTAAACCTAGTGCACACCGAAAGTGTGTAATAACCCCCGAATGTTCACTGAGCATTTTTCCATTATAAAAGACATACCTGACTTCATACAACTGAGAATTGTAAGATGTTTCCTTGGAATTATCCTGGGAGGATGGTTGCACAATGCTTCATGATGTTTGCAGAGGATAATTGTTGTTCTAGGTTACACGTCATTCTAACACTTTCTTTGGATTCAGTTGTAAAGAGCTATAGATCTACATGTGATGAATTAATTAAGTTGAAGCTTCACAACCATTTATTCTTATATTTCTTCTCCCTCTCATGTCGTTTCGTATTTTTGTGGACGATGATGAATGTAGTATTGTGGCATGCTATATTTGATATTGGACAGAGGGCCGGCAACAGAGTAGATGACTAACGTAAACTACATATCCATGAACAGTTTTCGGGTGGACAAGTCCGTAACCTTTCTAAAACTTAGTCAAGAGCACTCCACTATAAAAGAGTTGTCCCTTTGGATCAAGTAGCCCATTTCGTAAGAGGAAAATATGGTAGAGTTGAACCTTTGGATCTAGTAGCCCATTTAATAGGAGGAAAGAGATGGCAGCTATTTTTTACTTCGTTTATTGATAACTATTTATGTTGAAAATATGCGTATCTAGAATTGCCTTAGGCTAAGGCAAACAATTGTTTTAGTGAGTAATGCTTGTTGCACCCCTCCCCCCTATTTCCAGCCCCATGGGGGCACAAGTGATTTATTTTTTTAATTTTGGGAGATGAGACCCAGCCCCTCTAACTTGCCCGGCACCCCCATCCGAAAGGGAAAAAAACACAAAGTATGTGAATAGTAAAAATTACTATTCACACATCCCATTATATTTTTTTGAGCTTTTTAGGTCGTCCGATATCAAGATTGACTTATGCTACAAGTTGAGGGGGTGGGCCCCACTTCCCAAAATTTTCAAAAAAAAAAAAAAACGATTGCACCCCCATGGGGGTGTAAATAGGCGGGGAGCGGGTACAGCAAGTATTACTCATTGTTTTGGGAGGCATCCTAAACAAGAATATTTATCCAGACGGTTTAAATACTCTTTCAAAATCGTATCAGATATCAACTAACGGTCAGCGGAGACTTTGCAACAAAGTGATCTGTAGAAAAAGGAAAGTAACCCTTAAATATGGTGCAAAGTTTACATTCGTCCATGTCATTCTTCTAACCATGGTTACCAAATTAGACAAAAAAATTGAGATATAAAAGTAATGAGACTCCAAAACATGGGAGAATAATTTTAGCATTGAAAATAGATAATTAAGCTTTCCATAAATGTATTGATTGATATGATTATATAAGACAAAAGTATGTGGGATGCATTCAACTAAATGCAGTCCTCCATAAAATATCCCATTTTGGCACAAAGAATTGTCTGAAAAAGATGTCTAATTTTATCTATGGTGCAAAGGAGACTTGTGACGATTTATGGTTTATTTGTGATCATGGTTGGATGCATATGTACCATAGTTTTTGCCACAATCCATAGTGTGTGTGCTTAGGGTGTCTGGGGCGCATGTTTATAACAATTCATAAAAAGACACTTGTTGGATGGTAAAATGAAACATCCAAGGGAAAAAATAATTAAAATAGAGTGTAGAGAGAACACAATATGAAAGCTCTTCCTGGAAACATAGTAGACCTAAAAGGATTTGTGCGTGTCATTCTTACATAGGGGCATGCTAATCTTCTCTATATCATTTCAATTTTATCGGATATCTCCGGAAATGCAATTTTTTTGAAAAGTGGATGGTACCACAAGTGTATATTAAAAGAAAAGCGGGATGTACAAGTAAAACAGTGATCTCTCAAAAAAAAAACCTTCACAAAAAGATCTACCCCCAAAATGTATGCCCTATTAACTCCCCAGCAATACTAACTCCCCAACAACAAAAGGAGAGAGGAGTTATAATTCTCCACTTTACAAAGCCCCTTCGCCCAAAAGGCCACCCTCTCACAAACAAAAGAAAAAAATCTATCTTCTGACCTCGCTTCTCTTTTGAAGATTCTATTGTTCCTCTATGTCCACAAGACCCAAAGTGTGACATAGAAGATAAGCCACCAAATGATGTTGTCACCTTCTAGGTTCCACCTTCTATGCCACTTGGACAGGAGCGGATGCACCCCCACAATCCCACCAAAAGGTTGCTGAAATCTCTGGCCAATCCTCGTCCATACATCCCTACATACGTGCACCTGTGAACAAATGATTTAAGTCCTCCTCCTCGTCCCCGCACAAGTAGCATAATGTAGAGATGTGCTGGAGAAAGAGTGCCACCCTGTTAAGCCGAACGTGAGAGATCCTCCAAACTGACAGCTTCACCTTCAATGGGTCTTAGGAGCCCAAATTTGAGATACAAAAGAGTGACGCCCTCCCCCCTCCGAAATGAGAGCGTATGCATATCTGACTGAGAAGCCTCCCTCCCTCTCCCTTCTCCACACCCATGAATTAGGCCTACTAGCAACCGGACAAAAGTCAAGAAGGAAAGATAAGAGCTACTCTAGCTTGTCCATTTGGTGGAGATTCCTCCCGAAAGTTGGAACCCAAATCCCCCCGGATAGGTCTGCATCGAAAGATTGAGCCACAGAACCTGTAGGTGCACCTGCAATAGCATACAGCGATGGAAAAACCTCCGCTACAGTGAAATCACCACATCATCTGTCCCGCCAGAACAAACACCTCTCTCCATCACCTAGGCTGACCCGAACACTAGCTTTGATAAAGTCCACACATTGTAGGATGCCTCTCCAAATCGGGGAGACATTGTGAACGATGGCTGGAGTTAGATCCCAAACTTTAGAAGAGTAGTATCTCTGTATGATCAGCTGCGCCCAAAGCCCTCTATACTCTATCCCTAACCTCTACAACCACTTACATAATAATGCCAAATTAAAATCTCTAATGTTCTTGATGCCAACACCACCTCCTTCATTGCTCTTGCAAACTCTACCTTAAAAAATGTCATGCCAACCTCTATCTTTGTTCCCACTGTCATACCAAAAGAATTTAGCCTAAATAGACTCCAATTTCTTCGTCATTGTCTTAGGGATCCTGAAAATATAAAGGAAATAAGTTGACAAACTATCCAGCACTGATCTACATAGTACAAGCGTCCTCCATATGAAAGAAGCCTAACCTTCCAACCTACAAGTCTGGATTCATATCTCTGCACCACCACCTGTCAATCCCTGCAGTGAAGAGCCCCTGGGGAGAAAGGAAGCCCGGATAAGAGAAAGAAAATTCCTCAATCTAGCACCCAAAGATCGAAGCTATCCGCCTAAGAGCTAAAGCCTCCATGTTGATCCTTACTATATGGCTTTTACTGAAGTTAACCTTCGTACCACTGATATCATGTACCATCTCAAGCATCAACCTGGCATCGTACATCTGTTGCTACTCATTAACTAGGAAGAGGATAGTATCATCAGCATACTGAAGATGAGTGATATTGCTGCTAGACTGGCCTGCCTAGAAACCCCATATAACCCCTACCGCCTCAACTCTCATCCATAGCGTACTCAAAATGTGGGCTACCAACATAAACAGGAGAGGAGACAGTGGGTCTCCCTGCTAAAGCCCTCTTCCACTAGAGAAATATGAGGAGGGCTGCCCATTAACGAGCACAAAAAAAAGAAGCAGACGAAATACACTTCCAGATCCATCTAATCCAAGTTTGTTGGAAACCCATCTTCTGAAGAACCTGAAGGGACATCCCCAATTGACCCTGTCATATGCCTTCTCAAAGTCTAACTTGAGGACCACACCCCTCTTCCTCTAGTGCTTCATAGCATGCACGCACTTAGGCACAACAAGAAAATTCTCATGGATGTGTCTGCCCCTAATAAAAGCTCCCTGATAATCATTAACCAAACCACCAATGACCCCATTTAACCTCCTAGCCATCACCTTTGAAATAATTTTATATGTGCTATTCAAAAGACTAACGAGTCTAAAATCCGCCCAATCACAAACACCCAACTTCTTAAGAATCAACACGAAGAGGGTTATGTTAATACCCCTCAAATATGCCCTACCGTCCTGGAACTCTTGAACTACACCAATGAGATCCTACTTGATAATGTTCCAACAATGCTAAAAGAACACTATGGGAAAGCGATCAGACCCAAGGAACTTGTCCCCTGCAAGAGAAAAAGTTGCATGTCTAATCCCCTCTTCTAGAAAGGGGCCAACGAGAGTCTCACTTTCTACAAAAGAGAGGTGCAGGAGTAAGTCATCTGAGAGGACAGGCCAGCACATCTACTCCTCTGTGAAGAGCCTCGCGTAAAACTCCATGGCATATCGTTTGATGTCTTCCGCCTTATGGAAGGATTGATCCCCAACCTGGACAAAAGCAATGTGGTTCGTCGTCCTCCTTCCCGAAGCAATCCTATGACAATGCTTTGTGTTACTGGCACCTTCCGCCACTTCTCCCTCGAGCGTTTTTTGCAATAGATCTCTCCCTGATCAGAATCTCGTCATACTCTACACGAAGAGATTCCCTACTCATTCTATTTGCATCATCTAGCAAACCTGCCTCATCTAACTGGTCCAGAGTTTTAGACTACTAAAGAATCCTCTCCTTCTCTTGCTTGCCAGGAAGTCTCTTGCTGACGCACCATCTTGTGAGCACACTAGCCAAATGCTTCAACTTCCCTATTAGAGTGGCCATGAGAGATCCATGTGGATTGTGCCCCTGCCAAGCGCTCCTAACTAAGTCCAAAAAACCTGCCTCTCTAAGCCAAAACCTCTCAAATCTAAAAACCTGGCTCCTCTCATGCAAGAGACTTATGATCAGAGGTCAGCCTAACCAAATAGGAAGCATGCGCACGAGGGAAATGGTCCTCCCAGTCCGAGGACACTAGGAATCTATCAAGTATGGAGCAAGGAGTCTCCCTCAAATTAGACCAAGTGAACTTAGCATTCACCAACCTTATGTCGATGAGGGCAGTCTGCTGAATGAAATCACAGAAGTCCTCTGTCTCTCCCGAGTGTGAGTAAACTCGAGTCCTCTCATAAGCTAAAAACACTGCATTAAAATCACAACCTACACACCAAGGCCGACCCGAAGAAAAATGATAATCAAGTAAGCTCCTGCCAGAGGACTCTCTTCCCTTCCCTAATTTGAGGGCCCTAGATCCAAGAGAAGTCTCAAGAAAAACCATGCCTCAAGCAGTGTAAGTGAAGAGAAACGTCTCACCGACCAACCTATCTCTCCTCCACCTCAAAGGGGTTCCATGGCACCATGATCCCCCAACCCTATCACCGCCGGGGAAGCCACCCCCTTGAGAGACTACCACCACCTATCTCCCTCATCAGTCCTTCACCATCCCCATCACACTTAGTCTCCTATAAACAAAGGGTGTCGACTTTACACCTCGTCACCATCTCCCTCACCATTCTCCTCTTCTCACCCCCACCATTCTCTTCTCACCCCCTTCGAGAGTCTACCACCACCTATCTCTCTCATCAGTCATTCACCATCCCCATCACACTTAGTATCCTGTAAATAAATGATGTCGACGTTACACCTCCTCACCATCTCCCTCACCATTCTCCTTTTCTCACCCTCACCCAAACCCCTCACATTCCATGATATGATCCTCATGGGGACTGCAATGTGTTCCCCTCTCCTCCCTCCTGCTCCTCACCTTTCACCTCTCCCTCCTCACCAACCCGCTCTGCCGTCTTTTGGGACTTATCCTTCTTCACCGCCTCGCCAAAGCTGCCAATCGTCTCTGCTAAATCAGAAGAAGGGCCCCCTTAATGCCCTTTTCGTCCCCTCACAAGAGACGCCCAACTTCCCCGCCAGATCTCTGAAGTGTTCCTTTGTCAACCTCTCCACCTCGCCCATCATTTCCTTCCCCTCCTTACCCAGAATGCCTCCCTCCTCAAGGTCTTCGCACCCCTCCTCCACTGAGAAACCTGCCCCTGAACAAGGAGTGACAGGGAGCTCTACCTCGACCGACCACTGGAGAAGGTTTGTAGCATCCGCAGGGATACCATCGGTCAAGTCAACAACAATTGGAACACCCGCTGTAGGAACCACCGGAACTGTCATCTTGGGGAGCCTACCAACCTCGACGACTCCCAGATCCAACGCGTCCAAGTCTGGGACTAGCACCCGAGGGAACAACAACTCTGGAATGGGATTGGACCTCTTAGACACCTTCCTATGACCTCCACCCACTTCCCGAGCCAACTGCGAACTAGCGGAGCCCTCGATAGGCTGTCCCTGAGAACGTCATCGTCGTGTGCCGCCACCGCACCAGGGATTGCTTGCCAGACTGCCGCCTCCACGGCAGCAACTGCCGCCTATAGAGATGAGGGAGCCTCCTCTTCCCGCCATGGGAGGGCAAGGCGAACGATCCCCCCCTAGCCGACGGCGAGGGGGCCGACACCACCGAACTGCCGGACAGTAACACATGCAGTCAACCTCTACAGGAGGGAGACGATCGGGTGAGGGAGGCGATCCTTGTCCAGCCTCAAAGACCCCATAGCCACTGCATGATCGGATCCGGGTAAGTTCCGGGTCTCGAAAGGCGACCCGAAACGACGATCTGACACACCAAAGATCGATCCGAACTGCGAACAACCTTATCCACCACGTTCTTGGGCCAACTCAACACGCGATGGGGCTAGAGCCAAAGCAACCACCACGAACGACCCATTAACAATTTGAACGCCCGTCAATTTTCAAGGTCGTACATTGTCCCCTACCTCCCACCCCTGTCTAGTAAACCCTAAACCACGCTATGGCGACACTTCGAGGACTTCTTCCTTCACCCAAAGGCGAAGGACGAAGCATTCTCCATCTACAACGACGGTGAGGACAACTGGTATGGCGGTCGGGCTCATCACCTGCACCACTGCGGCCACCCTCGTCTGTGATCCAAAAGGAGAGAATCCCAGGCTGCCCCTAACCACCAACCCAAAGCTTCGAACCAGGAAAGAGATGCCATCTTCATCACAAACGAGCAATGGGACTCCCTCTATAGTGATCTGATATCTCCTTGGCTTAGGGCAGGGGAATGTACCCTGAGGAGGGTACCTCTTGCCACCAAGACACCCGAGTCCACCATCGCCACCACCGAACCTTCATCTTGCCCAACGACCAAGAAAGACGAAGATGACACCTTTGAGACCTACCAGCAACCCTCTGTTAGCGCCTCAAACCTACGCTTGACCTCCTCCACATCAACAGCACCTTCCACCGCTGTCGAGCAAATGCTCTGCCGCAGCCACCCTGCCTAAGCAGACAAGAACTCCACTGAGACTTCCCCTACATCCACACCGCTTACTCCCAGGACCCGACACCCCCGAAGCAAGGTTCCCATTCACCACCTCTGCGAAGGTCCTGTAGCGACCAGAGGTGCCGCAAACACTAGAAGGCGACTCCCCCGCCCTACGAAACCTCTTGGTGTGACCCCTTCTCCCACAACGAAAGCAGGTCGACTCACGTCCTCCCAGTCGCCTCCAAGGGTTGAGCGACGACGAAGGACCACCCCTACAGGCCATGCCGCCAGAGGAGACCTCAGAGTTTCTCCGGCCAAAACTTCTCTCAAAGCATACAATCTCTCAATTCTATAGCGGAAAAGAAAACAAGAAAACTATTCAGAGATAACGAGCTGACTGACCATGTACCCACAGCTTTCATCATTTCTTCATGGCATTAATCACATCAGTGCACTCAACACAACCCTCCTAAACCATACCCACCAACGCACATTGCAACGCCTTCAGGTTCCTCTGGAAAGCAAGGGACTACAGTATCTCCAGAAAGACAATAGTAGACCTAAAAGGAGCAACTACGTTTTATTGACATCCTTAAATATGAAAAATGGTTGAAGAACCGTTAGATGGAGTCCATTTACTCGAGCTTCTTAGGATGTTTTATGCAACGATGGATAAAATTGTGCAGCTACCTAGTCCACAAGGTCAAAAAGGTGATCATTGTGTTGACCAAAAGGCTTCCGACTATAACTTTTGAGGTAAATTGTGAAGGATCAAGCAAGGAGGAAGAATTGATAAAAGAATACTGCTAGAATTTCTAATGGACTAGTCCACACAGCCAACAGACAATTCAGAAAAGACTAGTCCACTTTTTTGAAACGTGGATGGTATCACGTATGCAATAAATCAAAAAGAGATGAAATGTACTAAGCATGGAAAGGAGACGTAACAGAAATCCCTCTATACTTGAGTACCTAGATGGTGTCAATCACTCTCCTCCAAAAAAAGCCAAAAAAGAAAGAAGATACATAGTACATATGAGTTTCTACCATTCCCACACCCTGAGTACAAATGAAAGCTGAGATAGTATCCAAAATTTCATATTCTCTAGAAAATCCTCGTCTTCATTTCACTCTAATGGCCCATGGAATAACATGGAGGACCAGCCACCAAACTTTATGGTCACCCTTGAGCCTCCATAAATGATATAAAGCCACCAAAAGATCACTCACAGTAGGTGGGATATGTTGCCCACACTGGAATGGCATTCTCTCACACCTCCATGTAAAGCAATAGCTGACAAAACGGTGATCAAATTCCTCATGTACTCCCCCACAAGGGCAACACATAGGGTTGATGCCATTGATAAAAGGAATAATCCAATCACAAGTAGGGAGCCTTCCTTGGGAGGCCTTCCACAAAAGGACATGCACCTTAAAAGGTCTTCTTGTGCTCCACGCTTAGTTAAGAAGAAAATGGAGACCACCATGAATTACTAGGCTAACTTGACATAGAAGGTCCCTCTTTTGTCCATCTTCTATTGCCACGAGTCCACGTAGCCATGCCGCAAAAAATTGTCCACGCAAAAGACTTAATAGCTCTACTAGTTGATTGATCTCCTCCTCCGACAAGTCTCGCATGAAGGACAAATTCCAATCCCCTCTTGAGCTACATGACTGGAAAAGCTAGATAGCTAAGGGAAAAGTGACAAGTCTGCACAGATAATAGAAGAAAACCTCAAAAAATAGAGGCATGCACCATACATCTCTCCAAATGAGACATGTCTAGCCGCTGCAATTTACTACATTAATAGTACAACAAACCACATCCTAAGAGTGCAGAATCCCACTCTAGGCGTGAGCAAGATTCATAGAGGAAGACGGAGCAATGTCCCACACCCTAGATCCTTTTGCCATACTTCTATTGCATCACATCTATCCAAAGTCCTTTATCCTCCGTGTCAAGTTTCCAATTCTATTTGTCAAGCAGAGCCAAGTTGAAGTCCCTAACATTCCTTAAGCTAAACCCTCTGTACCCGCCCACCCCCACACCAACTTGCTCTAACAAACCCTCCTCTAGTTGATATCATACCAGTCCCTACATTTATTCCTACTGCCATGCCAAAAGAACCTATAAGAATCAGTCTGTAAATGAGATTATATTTTGCAAAAATTATAAACTATTTTACTTAAGTGAATAAGAAACAATACATGTCAAAAATTAGGACTCTTACACCTTATTGTGCAGTGCTTTGTTTGAAATCATACATCTGTAAGAAAACAAGACAAATTTAAATGTGGACACTACCTTCTAATAGAATTGAGATTTTTCCTGATTCAACCGTTGGGGGGAAGCAAACATGGTCCAAGGGCAACAGATATGAAATCTAGGGGCCACTCTTCTCAGGTGGTTTTGGTGGGGTAGAAGACCTCCAATTACACACAATTGATAAGATCTTAGCTTCATTGCCTAGGTGTTTTAGCACTATTAAAGCACCAATTAGTAGTGCATGTCCAGTACATAAAAAATGGAAGTTCAAAGTTCAGATCTGTTTACAAAGTTTTGATTATGAATATGACAAGTTTCTAGTCCATTCTTGATTTTCAAATAATCAAAACACGTTTGCAATAGTTTAATAAGCATGTGGAACTTATACTTGCAACCTAAGAAATATGAACTAGGGGTGGCCATCCCAGTTTGTGGATCAATCTGTTCCTGTTGGAGGCCGAGATTGATATGGTCATTCTAATTGAATCTGTGTATGTTTAGACCCACTTACCTATACAAAAATGCCCACACAGCCACTGTGACCCACATTAACCCCCCCAACAGAGTAAGAAGGGAGGAATTATGTGAGTTCACATTACAAAGGAGCTCCGCCTACTCTCTCACTCTATGACAAATAAATAACCACACTCTCAACCACTCTAGCTTCTCTGAAAATCATGTTGCTCCTCTCCCCCCATAAGGCCTGAATTAAGCTTTTGTTACACTATATATTATGATGCTGCCAAATTTTTGTGCTTATGTAATAGCTGCCATGTGATTTGCAAATATTTACTATATGTGAGCATGCGAAGCGTTTTGATGCCTACTGAGTCACAATTTCATTCGCTTGACATTTTTCAAGGCATTACGGTTTAAAAGCACCAATGGGTAAGTGAGTAGGAGATAAATCAAGTTATAGGCTACCAGTGATCGAAGGATGAGTTGGATCAAAATCATTCAGATTGCATGTATGTTGGTTTGGATCCTAGTTGTCGCTCTTTAGTCTGGATCCTAGTTGTCGCTCTTCTATTCATTTGTACCTTAGCCCGTCCTTCCTCGCTCTCTAGAAAAGGTCAATCGAATGAATCGAGGGCAGAGGTATGACACTAGTAGCATCCCAACAACTGTGATAACCACAATCATCCCACTAAGATTAAATAGGTTCCCCACAAAGCCAACCATCTCTGGACTAAAAATTAGCAAGCTGCCCACTGCCAGACAAGTAGCCTTCACTATTGCCTCTGCAGTTTCCTCCCAAGAAGCTAAAGTTAAGAAGCCTTCCCTAATAATCTAATGAAACTCCCAAGCCTCAACACTCCACACCCCATACATGAGGGACTCCTGCAACTGAAGGATGTCCACCATGCTTTCGGACAAGGAAATCCATAGACATCTTGCATCCATCTTACCTAGTTGACTAACAAGGAACACAAGATCACCACTCCAGGCATAGGAGGGACATCTAATCCTAGAAATTCACAAACCTCGAGATTCCTCATACACCACCTAGACAAACAACAATTGCCTGTTCTTCCCTACTCTACTTTTCCGCTAGATGTGCCCTTCCCCATCACGTCGGTTTCTCATTTAAGTTTAAGTTCATGCAGCAAACAAATGATTTGCGGTTAATCCCAAGTTATGATTTAATTTAAATAAGAGAAGGGTTTATATTTTTCTGAAGTTATACATGTTATGTAGGGTAATAAAGTAAAACTTTTAACCTAGACTTCCGAGAGAGACAACAGAATGAAAGTATATCTAGCCCATCTTATCTTCATTATTCCATCCTAAAGGTAGTTGTCTTAAATCAAATTCATATTAGTAACTAGATAAATATTAGTGATCCGATGTTAGTCACATGCATAATACAAAACTGACTTCTTATAGTTCCTACCATTTCTTTTGAGTTAATGCTGCAAACCTACAGGGGCATGATTTTAATAAGAGAGCCATGTTTGCCTAAACTAAAGACCTATCTTTTTATACTCAATAACGTATGCACCTCAAGATATGAATTGCCTAAAACCTCTACACCTCTAGATCATGATAAGATTAACCAATGACCTTGATTGGAAGTCAAAAAAAAGGAATTTTAGCAAACACACCCCTATAGTTTACCGTACTTGTATCCATATCTCTGACTTTCAAGAATAGTCAAAAATATCCATAGAAACATTGAAATGGTTGTGGTTGTACCTCCCCGTGACTTCCGTTTTGTTAACATAGTCAAGTGCGTTTAATTGCTGCCATAGTAGTCAAGACGAGCGCCTAGGCGCTGCTGAACGTGAGAGGCGGACCGTCGCCTTTCAGAACGGTGAAAAAGCGACCCAGGCGGACCGCCTAGGCGGTCAGGGCACCAAGGCAGCCGCCCGGTCGCCTTGGCTCCGCGCGAGTCCGACCCGGTAACCCTCCTGGCCCGCCCGCGGGCGCGGATCCGCTGAGTTAACACCCACCCCCGCGATGGTCAACCTCCCTTGACCTCTCCCCCCCCCCGTCCCGTTCGACCTGCCGCCTGCGATTTGCCCTAACCTCTCGTCCGCCGCAGTCGTCGTCGTCGAGGGCCCCGACGTCACCTCCTCCTCCTCGCGCCTGCGACAACTTATCCACCGCCGTCACCGGAGCGCGGAGACACCGCCGACGTCCCCTCCTCCCCGGCTGCGACTTCCCCCGCGGGCCCCGGCTGCGGCGTCTTCCTCCTCCGCGCCTGGAACTCCTCCGCCGCCGCGGCGACGTCATCTTCCTCCCCGGCTGCGACTTTTCCCGGCGGGCTCCGGCGTCTTCCTCCTCCGCGCCTGCAAGTCCTCCGCCGCCGCGGCGACGACGCAACGTCCTCCTCCTCCTCGGTTGCGGCTTCCCCCGCGGGCTCCGGCGTCTTCCTCCTCCGCGCCTGCAACTCCTCCGCCGCCGGTGAGTCCCCCCTACCCCTCTCTCTCTCTCTCGGCTGCCCCCCCCCGGCGCCCCTCTCTCTGTCTCCCTCCCTCTCTCTCTCTCACCGGAGCAACCCCCGGCCCCTCTCCCTCCTCTCTCTCTCTCTCTCACCGAAGCAACCCCCCCGACCCCTCTCTGTCTCCCTCCTCTCTCGGCTCTCCCCCCCGGCGCCCCTCTCTCTGTCTCCCTCCTCTCTCTCTCTCACCGGAGCAACCCCCGACCCCTCTCTCTCTCCCTCCTCTCTCTCTCTCTCTCACCGGAGCAACCCCCCGGCGGGCCGACCCCTCTCTGTCTCCCTTCTCTCTCTCTCTCTGTCTCCCTCCTCTCTCTCTCTCTCTCACCAGACTACCGGAGCAATCCCCCCAAGCCCCTCTCTCTCTCTCTCTCTCTCTCTCTCTCTCTCTCTCTCTCTCTCTCTCTCTCTCTCTCTCTCGGCTCTCCCCTCCGGCCCCTCTCTCTGTCTCCCTCCTCTCTCTATCTCTCTCCCTCTGTCTAACAGAGAGCGACTAAGAGAGAGGAGGCAGAGAGAGGGGCCCGGCCCCTCTCTCTGCCTCCCTCCTCTCTCTCAGTCTCTCTCTCTCTGTCTCCCTCCTCTCTCTCAGTCTCTCTCCCTCTCTGTCTCTCGACTTTCCCTCTCTGTCTCCCTCCTCTCCCCGACCCCCATGGCAGATAATAGTTCTTTAGATTGATTTTTTAGATTAATTTTTTAAATTGAAATTAAAATAATTTTCATTATTAGTTATTGTTTTGCATGTAGATCATGGCAGATAATAGTTCCACGGCTGAGATCGAGATAAAATTAAAAGCAAAGTTAAAAGACCCGGGATGGAAGTATGCATATTGGTCTAACGTAAATGATAAAAACAAGGTCAAGTGCGATCTTTGTGGCTTGATTACTAATGGGGGCATCAAAAGACAAAAGGAACATTTGATTGGTGGTTTTGGGGATGTGAAAAAATGCCCAAATACTAATAGACAAATTGCTGAAGAGATGCTCAATTGGATGAACAAAAACAAAAAAAGAAAGTCAAATGAGAGTATTCCGATTGAAGGAGATTCTGATGATGAACGTGAAGTGGAGAGACATGTGGAAAAGTCCCGACAAAGTTCTTCAACATTGGACTCTTCTGCAAAGAGTTCGGGGACGAGCAAACCACCTACAGCTAAATCCAAAGGGCCAATTGATGTCTTTGCAAGAATGAGTATAGAAGACTTTGTTGATGCTAAAAGAAGTGGGAAGAAAATTCAATCCACGTTAGAAAATAGATGAAACAAAGAAAACAAAATGATGGTTGATGAGTATGTTACCACTTTGTTCTATGAAAGTGGCATACCATTCAATGTAGCCCGTCTAAAATGCTTTGAACATGTAGTGGAGGCTATAGGACGGTTTGGACCAGGGTATAAGCCCCCAAGGTATCACATGTTGAGAGTGTCCCTTTTGAAGGACATGGTGGAGAAGACAAACTTGATGTATGAGGAATATCAAAAGCATTGGAAGACATATGGTTGTACAATAATGTGTGATGGTTGGACCGATAAAAGACAAAGAAAGTTAATCAACTTTCTAGTCAATTGTTCGTAAGGGACTTTTTTTGTTGAGTCAGTTAATGCTTCTGATAAGAAGGAAGACGCATGGTTGTTATATGAGTTGCTTGATAAAATGGTTGAAAGAATTGGAGAAGAAAATGTGGTGCAAATTGTAACTGATAATGCATCATATAATGTAGCAGCTGGTCGTTTGTTGATGGATAAAAGAAAAATATTATTCTGGACACCTTGTGCGGCACATTGTTTGGATCTCATGTTAGAAGATATTGGTAAGTTAAAGGGTTACAAAAGTGTAATTACAAAAGTTAAAAAGTTGACAGCTTATATTTACACTCACACTCTCCTTCTTGAACACATGAGAAAGGAAACCAGGGGTAGAGAATTGGTGAGATGTGGTGTGACTAGATTTGCCACATCATTTCTTACATTGGAGAGGTTGAATGATGATGCAATAAAAAGGGCTCTTCGGAGACTATTTAGTTTTGAAGCTTGGTATAAGAGTATTTGGTCATCAACAAATGCAGGGAAGAATGCCTCAAGTATTGTCTTTCAGGTGAGATTTTGGCATGGTGTTGAAGATGTTTTGAGAGCCTCTCAACCAATTTTGTAAGTGTTAAGATTGGTTGATGGAGATGAAAAATATGCACTACCTTATATATACGCTGCCATGGAGTATGCAAAAGAGCAAATTGTTCAAAATTTTAGCTCCAAGGTAAATTTACTATACTTTAATTTGCTTATTTTAAAATTTTACCTTGCTTTAAACTCCATCATCCATATGCAGGAAGTAAAATTTCAGGTAATTCTGAAGATAGTTGATAAAAGATGGCAAGATCAAATGCACCGTCCTTTACATTTGGCGGAGTTTTTCTTAAATCCCAGCTTATATTTCAAGGCTAGAGAGAAAGATGTTAATTCATGTGGGAAGTTTGAGAGTGATTTTTTTACATGTCTTGAAAGAATGATGCCAGATTTGACCTTCAAGATAAGATAAGTGATCAAGTTACAATGTATTTGAATGAAAGAGGGATGTTCGGAAGAGAACTAGCCATAAGAGCTCGCGGCAGGAGAATGCCAAGTAAGTGTATCTTTTTTATAATTTTTAAATTTTACTTGGTATTTTTTCAAATAATAATATTTTGACATGTTATTTTTTTTTATAGTTGAGTGGTGGGTAACATATGGTGGAGAAACTTCCGAATTGAAGAATATTGCGATAAGAATTTTGGGACTTTGTTGTAGTGCTTCTGGGTGTGAACGGAATTGGAATACATTTGAATTTGTAAGTTTCACAAACTCATCTAATTTCTAATTTTTCTTTTACATTGATTAATATTATCCTTATTTAACATTATCCACTTGTATTCTTTGCATGTAGATTCACACCAAGAAGAGGAACCGCTTGGAACATAAAAGATTGAATGATCTTGTATATGTTAAATATAATCGTCGTCTTCAAGAGAGATTCAAAGAGAGGAAAAATCATCCAGAAAAATATGATCCTATTTGTCTACCAGATTTAGATTGGGAGAGTGAGTGGATGACTCAAAAGTCAAAGAATTTAGTTCATGACGATGAAGATCTTACTTGGGCAGATGTTGAGCTTGCTATGGAAACATCATATGAAAGACCAACAAGAAGTAGAGCACAACCAAGAGATTATGATGATCCGTCGGATGATGGAGAATTACTAGAAGAAGAATCTGAAAAGGATGATGATGATGCTCCATGGGAGTCTAGTGAAGAAGGTCAAGCTCACCAAGAAGATGATGAGAATGACAATCATGATGAGACCATTCCAACAGAAGTGTCATTTGATTTTAGGATTTAGTCTTTCATGTAATGTTAAGACGCTTAGATATGAACATTTCTTAGTAGTTAACTAGTTATCTTATATCATACTTGCTAAGTGCCACTATTTGATTCTTTTTTAATGATGTGATTTGGTATTTGTTAATAACTTATTATGTTTGATAGGATTTGTTTTCCATATTATGTCCAATATCTTTCAGGATGGAGCTAATAAAAAGATGAAGCTAAAAAAATGTAACCCACAGGTTAGTATGTTTAACCCTTTGGCCTTTATTTTCTGTAATTTTCTTGATGTTATTATGTTCTTTTGTAATTTTATGAATTATTTTTAGATTTTTCTGTATTTTTTATGCAATTTAATTTTCTATAATTGTCATGCAATTTAATTACTGCAATTTTTTCGTGCTTCTGAATTTTCTGTATTTTTTCTATAATATTTTCATATATTTTATTGTTATTTTATATATTAGAAGATATATATTTTAGAATTTTTAATTAGTAGCCAAAGTGTCGCCTAGGCGACGTCTAAGCGGACGCCTTGTTGCCTAAGCGCTTAGAGACCCCGTGAGCGCCTTGGTTCGCCTTGTCGCCTTGACAACTATGATTGCTGCAATGACAAACCACCCTCAGGTTAATTTTTTATGGGGCATGAGAATCAAGGTTAGTACTTAGTAGAGTAGAACTTCAAACTAACAAATGTGAACCGGTGTGACTTGATCTGATCATGCAAGTCTTAGAGTATTTTTAGTTTTTGCATTCAGTAACATTGTTTGTAACCACAACGCTTTGGATGTATTCAAAGATATTTTTGACAATTGTTAAAGATCAAGGATAAAAATATAATTATGATTACAAGAGCATATTTATTAAAAAAACAAAAAATGATATGGCAGATTATTACAATGTCCAACCAAGAGTAATTGTAATTGAAGGAGTAAGTATATGCTATTAAAGTTAGAAACTTTCTATTGAGAATCAAGATCCTCAAGACACTTTCTTCGAAATATTAAAATAAAGTGACTGTTGGAGCACAAAAATTTTAAAAGAAAAAACAAAAAAGGGGGATCTACCCTCGTATGGGTCACCCGGCCCGGTTAAGCTCCCGTGGGAGTTTACTCATACCAGGTAGGATGGGATCCTGCGGGAGCCTACCCGGACCGGGTAAGACTCTGCTCCGGACAAGTTTGTCCAGGCCAGATGGGATCCCGTGGGAGCCTACCCAGTTCAGGTAAGGCCCCGCGGCCTGTCCGGTCCAAGTTGGCTCCCGCGGAGCCTTACCCGATCTGGGTAGGCTCCCGCGGAAGGCCACCTAACTCAGACAGGCCAGGGCGGCCTTGTCCAGGCCCAATAAGGCTTCGCAGGAGGCCACCCATCCCGAACAGGCCCAAGCAGCCTTGTACGGGCCAGGTTGGCATCCGCGGGAGGTTTGTCCGGATTGGGAGGCCACCCATGGGTGCTCACCTAGCCCAGGTAAGCTCCCAAGGAAGTCTATCTAGCTCGGTTAAGCCCAAAACCATCACATGGTCCGGTTAACCATCTCTGGCCTATAAATACCCCCCATAGAGGTCCACATTTAAAAGACAGATGGAAGCCCATGAAAGCGGGAGGAGAAGTAATCTCTTAGTTTTTTGTGCCTTATGTTATGTTTTGAACCCCAACAAGGGTGTGTTACACATATTCCCTTGGGTTTGCATAGATGTCCTTGTGGCTACACTCCCTTGTAGAATTTCTTGGAGAGGGATCATATAATAATTTTTATTCCGGGGGATGCCCTTGTCGCTATGCCCCCTTGTACCATTTCTTGGAGAGGGATCACATCATAATTTTTCTTTCGGGAGGCGGACGTTGCCCCCTTGACCCCCGCAAGGGGGCACCTACCCCTTTGACCCCCGCGACCTGATCGCACAGGGCGATCCGTAGCGGTGTGCTGACGGACGCATGGAGAGGGACCGCAGCCCATGTGAGCCCGAGAGGGAGAAACAATCTCCTAAGTGTTTTTGCCTTGTACGCCTTCACCAAGGAGGGATTTGTGCCTTATGTTAAAATTACACAAACTCCCGTTCAGTCCAGATATTACGAAAAAATCTCCGACCTGTCCAAAATTACAAAAAGTCTCTATTCAATTTAAAATTTACAAAAATGTCCTAATATGGTCAAAAATTACAAAATATATATATATATTGTCTGAAAATTATACAAATACCCTTGTGTCATACAAAAGTTACTAGAATATCGTTGAACCTTCCAAAAATTACCAAAATATCCCTGAAGTTCAAAAATCACCAAAATACTCCCAAAGTTCAAAAATCATCAAAATGCCCTTGAACTTCCCAAAAATTACAAGTAAACTCTGGCCCGTCCAAAAATTGCATAAAAAACTCTTAACTTTGCAGAAATTGCACAAAACTCCTATTCTGCTCCGAAGTTCCCAAAAATACCCTTGTCCAGAGTCACGCCTCCTACACGACTTAGTGAAGCAGGACTATGTCACTTCCCTAAAGTGGTGTGTGCTCTCCTAAACTGTGTTTAAAGCTGACCAGGAATTATCAAACCCAAGAATCCTGATACTCAAAAAATTTACATGAATACTCCTACTAACAAAAAACAACAAATAAACCCTGGGAAAGCCATAAAATGGCAGATAAGCCCAGAGAAATCCTGAAACTGCAAATAAACCCTAAAAAGTTAAGAAATGTCAGACAAGTCTAGGGAAATCCATGAATTGCAAACAAACTTTGGATAGTCAAGAAATGATAGGAATGTCTAAGAAATCTAGAAAAATTAAAAATATATCATGGGAAGTCAACAAATGACATAAATGCCCAGAAATGTCAAAAAATGACAAAAAATATCCTAAAAAGTCAACAAATGACAGAAAGATCTAGAGAAGTCAAAAAAATACAGAAATGCCCTAGGAAGTCAAAAAATTACAAAGAAGTCCAGAAAAGTCGAGAAATTGCAATTGTGCCCCGAAAAGTCAAGAAATGACATAAATGCTCTAGAATATCAAAAAATGATAGGAATGTCTTGAAAAGTCAAGAAATGACAAGACTACCTCAGAATGTCAATAAATGACAAAAATATCCTAGAACGTCAAGAAATGATAAAAATATCCCAAAATGTCAATAAATGGCGGAAATATCCCAACATGTCAAGGAATGACCAAAATATCCTAGAGAGTTAAAAAGTGGGAAAAGCACCCCCAAACAGTCAAGAAATAACAACGATGTCCAAGAAATCAAGAAATTGCCGATACAACCTGAAAAGTTAAGAAATGACAGATAAGTCTAGGAGAACCAGAAAACTGTAGAAATACCTAGAGGGGTCAAAAATTGCAGAAATATCCAAGAAGGGTCAAAAACTGTAGATATACCCAAGAAGGGTCAGAAATTGCAAAGATACTCAGGAAGGGTCAGAAATTATAGAAATACCCAAAAAGAAAATGATGTCGATAAAATTCAAATCTAATGGTCAGATCTTGATCAGGAACGAATTCAACGATTAGATTGTGACTAGGAGCAAATCTAGCTGTCTGATTGAGAACAAAAATAAATTCGTGACCAGAAACAAATTCAACAGTTCGATCATAGATCAAAGCCCATTCCATGGTCTAATTGTCAGCAGAAACAAATACAAAGATCCAAGTTAACTAGAAGCTCATCCAACGATCAGAATGTGACTAGATGTAAACTCAAAGACCCGATTACATAATCGAGACCAAATGTAAAGATCTCAAAATACCGATTATAATCCAAATTACATATATTCAAAAAGCAAAAATTTTTAAATTTCTTGCAAAAGTATACATCTCTAATGGGCGATCATCAAGATCATATTCATTAGACAAAACCCACAATATTACAATAGATATTGTAGAGGCTAAAAAGATATCTTTGACCGTTAATCAAGAGTATTCGGACTTTATGACGATGAAAATAAACACTGACTGTGGTCGGTGGAGAAATATCCAGTACCCGAACCCTAAATCGTCTGATAAATCCAATTCACAGAATTTAAATGTGCATGCTATTTAAATAGCTAATAAATGTGCATTTATGTTCAACAAATGAACATTCCTCCTAAATTTTTTCTGTGTTAAACAGTGACATCACTTTATTAGCAGGATAGACACACTAGTTGTTCTTTGCATATAAAGAACATCGAGCCAACTCCTTAAGATTAGGGCCAGGATTGAATATAGGATTCACTTTTTCTTGCAAGGCTCAAGTCGAAGCATGACCTAAAGCAACAAGTGAAAATCCACTTGAATGGGCCCCTGACTTGGACCGAGATAACATAGTCAGAGACCCTCATTGATAAGTCTAAAGGTTAGCCTCGTAGCCTGCAACGTGCCTCCACTCATAAAATAGCCAAAAAAAACCCCTTAGAATGGACAACCAGTAGCTACATTGTCTAGCCAATAGACAATCAGCTTAGGAGATATTTATCTCTGACTTCAAAATAAAGAGTGAGTCACCTAGTGTTTTAGACGAGGTTGAATCCCTCCCTTACCCGGGTGACTTTGCAAGAAATCTTATATTTTTGTTTTAGGTTTGGGGGTTCCTCTGATCATGGAATAGACTCTCTCTAAGGAGGTAAGAGTGCACATGTGGGGGCTACACGAGTGGCCAGTGCGGTGTCCATTTCATAGGGTGCGCATCGTATCAGACGATTAAGGTTCGAGTGTTGGACCTTTCCCCACTGACCGCAGTCAGTGTTGATTTGCATCGGCATAACATCCGAACACCCTTATTTAACTGTCAACAATAAGGCCTAGAATTTCTCTCCAAGGTTCTAGTCGAGGACACATCATCATAGATAGCTTGCATCGCACTTTTGACTCCCAGTGGATGACCATAAAATGTATGAGGGGTAGGGCTTGGCTAAGACCAGGTTGAACTAGGCAACACCCTACTGTGTCTGGGGATAAGAGTGAGCTAAGGGAGCCCAAGAGTGCACCAGGGTGACACGTTGATTACCTGGATAGTAGGGGCACTTTGATAATTTGCCATGTCCAGTGACACTATGGTAATTTTACCTTGTTGGAAGTTTTATCACAATCTGGGGTGGCCGCTGGGCAAAGGTTGACTCTGGGAGGCTCAAAGGCTGTTTTCAAGAGTCGCTGGGGATTATCAGGGCATCCCAAGGCTGGAAGGGAATTTTTGTAATTTGGCACGACCCTATGCCGGGGGGGTTTATTCGCAATTTTCTTTAACTAGCACACGTCGGGGGCAGCATCACACACCCTTACAAATTTTCATAAATTTCATTGCAAAAGTTGTCGACGAGTTGCCAACTGTACACAGTATCATCGCCCTGAGGCGGGAGCCTGTTCAATTCAGATATCCTCGGGAAGGGTATTATGGTCATTTCACATTTCCGTGACTAAATGAAATTTTTCTTCATCACCCGGAGGATATAAGAAGAACATGACCCATGGGGTCGTGATTACAAAGCCCACATACGGGCATAAGTACAAATCCCGCGTAGGGGCATAACAACGGAGCCCACGTAGAGGTATAAATACAAGACCCACGTAGGGACACAAATACAAGACCCGCATAGGGGCACAACCACCAAGCCCACGCAGGGGCATAAATACAAGCCCGGGGTGTTACATACCCCAAGTGGGCCAAAACTACGAAGGAGAGCCTTCTTCTTCTCTTTTCAGAGTTGAAATTCCCAGTCCAAAAATCCTCCAAAACCCCCCTTCAAGTGAGCCCCGTAGGGGGTATTTATAGAAGGTGAGGGACCGGCCCGGGGTGGGCCGAACCCAGGCGGGTCAAGGCCACCCCGAGCAGGTCCTTTTTTTTGTTTTCTTTTTTTTATGAGTGGACGGAGCCCTGGACCAGCCCGGGACTGCCCTGCCTCGGGCAGGTCGGCGCGGACCTGCCCGGGGTGGGTCGCAGGACGCCAGGCAGGTCTGCCCTGGGCCGCCCGACCCCGGGCGGACCTGCCCGAGATCGGTTGACCCCGGGCGGGTCCCCCCCCCCAGCCCCGCGCGAATCGGTGCGGCCGCGGGGGGGCCTGCCCGTGGGTGGCCGGGCCCGGGTGGATCCCTTCAACTCCCGGGTGGTCCGGGCCCCTCCTATAAGCCCCTAGAAAAAGGGTTTTTCTGCAGGGATCGTCGTTGCACGCCGCGTGGAAGAGGGAGGAGTTTCTCCCTTGCTTGTTCGTCGTCTTCCTTGCGCCGCTCGTCGAGGAGGAAAGCCTTGTTCTTTCCGAGGGACGTGGTACACGCCGTCGGGACTACGTAGAAGGTGTGAATATCACTATTCCCTCTCCTTTTTGTCGCGAGGCTATCCTTGTGTGTATTAACCCCGGAACCACGTGACCCTGGCGGTCTCCGTGGATTTACCTTGGGTTAAGGCCGCCCGTTTGCTGCGAGATGCATTGGGCTGAACCAATAATCGGGCTATGGAGCCCTTGTAGGGCGGAGATACTCCGGGAGACGGCGCTACGCCAATTCCGCAACCTTGGTTCGCACAGGGAGAAATACCCGTATTGGGCTGAAATTTTTTTGTATCTCATCCCAATCATTTCAGGGATTTTTTTTTGGTTGCAACACCTAGTTAGACAGGTTACCAACTAAGAAAAAGGACTGGTCAAATATATATAAGAAAAAGGAAGGTCAGCATGAGTGTCTAACCTATGATCACCTCTAATACCCTGAGAAAATCTTCATTTTACACTAGTTTCTGATGTAACCTAAGTCCTAGGAGTGGTTGGTTCGAAGTAGAGCTGGGAACGAACGGCCATTAGTCAAGAAACCCGAGGACCAGAGCGAGAAGCTTAGTAACCTGCAAAGATGGACAACTAGTTAGTGGGGGCGCCCAACCAGGGTCGGGGAATAAAGTCTTCAACAGTCAAGCCAATATTATTGTGCGATGGGACTCACACACTATGCTGGCATGTCTTGCTAGGAATGGTGGAGAAAATGGTCGATTATGTGTTCTACACCTGGATTGACCTTTTCTTTGTAAGGAGGCCCCACAGGGGGACAATCCAAAACTTCTGATACGAGAGTAACTCTTCTAAGCAGGGCGCCTGCCCTGGGAGGGATCCAACTACTGTACCCCCAAGACCGCACAGTCCAGGAGGAAACCTTGTCAGAGTCCCTCTTCTTTGGAGAATCATTAGAGTAACTGGGCCGGAAGTTGGGGTGGCTCCATTGAAGGCCCAACTCAGCCTTGAGCCTCGTCACCTTGTTTTATGGTATACATAAATTTATGATGAAAGAAACAAAGAAGCAAGATAAGAAATAAAAGAAAGTTTAAAGAGAGTACAAAAAGGAAAGATTATATACATGCTATTTGATAGTTATCCTATGTATTCTTTTTTTTTTTGGTTGCCTCCCCCAATATCATGCATCCAATACAAGTCCAATTCAATACCATGCACATAAAAAAAACGAAATGAATGAGCAGGCGTAGCTGAACGAGTCCAAAGTTAACGTAGAGAGTAAATGATCCCTACTAAGTCGCTGAAGTGTTGCAGAATTTATTTCTTTTTCCAGAACTTTTAAAACCATTAAAAGTCATAACTTGGGACAAGTAACTACAGTGTTTGGAAGTGTTTAGTGGAATATCTCTCCTTTTACGACGTGTTTTATTTTCAGGCATGTACTTGTACCTTCCAGTAATGCTTAATTTAGTTGTGTTAATGGACCTATATAGTAAAAAATAAATAAAAAATCATTTATTTTATCTACTTCTATATATGCATGCATGCGGGTGTATACTCTAGATACAGTTCGTGCAATCTACCAACACCCATTTTGCTAAGATTTTATTAAGGCTGTATTTGATAACACTTCCACCTCTAGATTTTAGGGGAGATAATCTTGGAATACATGACCTTGCCCACCCAAAAAATAATAAAAAAATACTGGAACAGATAGTAGAAAAACAGATATAAAAGTAACTGTTGTTAATAAGATTCTAGAACCATCATTACACATTTTCAAACGTTAATGGCCCCTCAACTAGCAGGTACCTGATGTGGAACTTCAAGTTCACACCCTACGCATTCAGGTCTCCCATGATCCACCTTGTTTAGATTGTGTGACAATCTATTCATTTCTCCACTTCAGAATATTTTCTCATCACTTTTGGTTATCAAATGCTGCTAAAATTGATTTTCTAAATTGAGATCAGGTGAAGACATCTATTGCTTAAATTCATCACTTCCAAGGGTCGCACTATTTTGTGTTTTTGTTTGTGTATGGTGTGGTGTAGATTGTTCTTATCAAAGTGGGAAAAGTTGGGGATCGGGATCGGATCGCCCAGCCAAAGTCCAATCTGGATCGGCCGGATCGGGCGATCCGATCCCAATCCGCAACCGATCCAGGAGTTTTCCGATTTTTTAAATGAGAAGCCTAAAAGGGGCTTTTATCAAAATGTCATCACTTTTTTGTAGTCTTTTCCTTCTTCCGAGGGGGGCTTCTTCCCAAGGCAGCTCCTCCCTTCTTCCGGAGCAGCAGCGGTAGCAGCCGCCTCTGTTCGCGATGGCAGCACCCACCTCTGTCCCCGATGGCAGCAGCTCTTCCTTCTTCTTCTTCTTCTTCTTCTTCTTCTTCTCTCTGTTTTGTTTTTCTTTTTAAACCCTGAGAGCAAAGTCTAGATCCATCCTCCTAGGGTGGTTTTTTTTTAATTTAAGAAGCGATTCCAGCAGATCCGACCAATTCACGTTTTGTTTTGCTTTGTTTTGTTTTATTTAAGAAGCCGATTTCAGCCGATCCGACCGATTCAGGTTTTGTTTTGGTTTCTTCTTCTTCGTCTTCTTCTCTGTTTTGCTTTTTCTTTTTTAACCTTGAGAGCAAAGTCTAGATCCATCCTTCTAGGGTGGTTTTTTTTTAATTTAAGAAGCCGATTCCGACCGATCCGACCCTTGAATCAGGAACGGTGGAATCGGGATCGGATTGGATCGAGCCAAATCCGATCGGATTGCCAATTCTGCATTCCTTGGTTCGACCGATTCATGTTTCTTCTTTCTTTCTGTTTTGTTTTTCTTTTTAAACCTTGACAGCACAGTTTATATTGATCCTTCTAGGGTGGTTTTTTTTATTTAAGAAGCCGACTCCGGCCGGCCCGACCGATCCGACGCTTGAATCAGAAACGGTGGTATCGGGATCGGATTGCATCGAATCGAGCCAAATCCGATCGGATCGGCCGATCCGATTCTGCATTCCTTGGTTCTTATCATTATTGTTTTGGTTTTATCATATTGAGTGGCCAAATGAATGAAATTTTAATTTTTCACTAAAATCAATAGGCTTATCATGATCCTACTGCCATTTCTGATATCCAGGGATTTCTTCAAGATCTCTCCAAGATCTATTCTCTCTGACACCCATGACACAAACCCCAGATCTAATATGACATTCCTTGTGTTGGATGATATTGAACAATTTGCCCTTGTAGATTTTATGGCCCATAAGCATCCTCGTAGATGTTCTATTGGTGATTACTAGTGGAGGGAGGGTTAAATCTTTCCAATTGATTCACAACGAGAAATATGCTATAGAGGAAAAGCAATGTCGCTTAGTTCTGATTCCCAAATCTCCACATCTGGCGTTGCATCCCCACACCTTTCATCACCAATATGCTTTGCAGCAACACCAGATTGGAAGTGCTTTTTGGAAATTTTAGATTCAATAAGAATTAATTTTGAAAATATGTTTAAAAAACTGATCTAAAATAGTTATGATAAAATTTAAAATCTCATTCAAGAGCTAATACGATAATTGTCCAGGGGATGAGGTGAGCTAGCACATCCTTGCGGTTTCAGACTGTACTTGGGGAATCACCTAAATGCCTAGGGAGCCAGGTAGCCCAGTCGTAAAACCCAACAACATAAATGATGTTTACATAAAATCTACAAAATCTAATAACAAATACATGGAAATGCATTAAAGTTAAAAAAAAAGTAACAAAGTTTCTTTTTTAAAAAAAAGTGCGTAGTACCACTAATTGTATAAACTGGAAAAAAGGGGGATATACAAGTATAGTCAATGAGCTCCCAAAAAACAATGCAATTAAATAACAAAACTAAATATGCAAGCGCAAATCAATCATAGCAAACAAAATTTCAGAATAAAAGATGCAAACAGAAGATTTGTCAATTTCTTTAATAGTTTCTAGAGTGAGAGGGGAGTGGAGCTCAACTACGCTGTTAGAGGGAGGTCATAATATGGTGGGGGTTGGGGGGAGAAAGAGAGAACACTCGTATGGAGTTTTGATTGGCTTCTTGGATGAGAGAGGAGGATAGAAGAGATGAGAAGGGGCTATAGATGGATGTGTGTGTGTGCGAGAGAGAGAGAGAGAGAGGAACATATTGGGCTCAGGTTACAAAGAAGTCACCAAGAGAGAAAAGGAGGGAGGCCACAGTGAAACAAACAAGAGAAGTGGTAGGATAGGATTCTATAATAGTTGAGCTTAGTTGTCAAGGTTAGGCAGCACCTACGTGCCCAGGCACCAACCCACATTTTTGCATCCCAGAAAGGCAAGCTAGGCGCCTACCTAGGCGAGCATGGCACACGCCTCGGCTCCTTGGGTGCCTAGCCTGAGGCCATAACCATAACAAGATCTGTTTTAAAAAGTATTTCTTGATACCCCTCTCCCACTGTACACCCCTAACCAGCCACCCTCCCTTCTCTCTCTATCTCTCTCTCTCCAAGGCCATGAACTTGCCGCATGGGTGGGCACCTAAGTGCTCATGCACTCGGGGAACCCAAGTCACCTTTGGTTGCTTTACATCTTGACAACTATGCAATTGAGAAACATAGAGAGAGAAGGCAGAGATTAAGAGAAGCAAATTAGAGAGAGAGAGAGAGAGAGAGAGAGGAGAGGAGCAAGTTGACTGGTGGCAAGATGATGAGGAGAAAGAGAAACGGAAAAGGAGCAATATAGAGCCAATGGGCTCACCTACGAGTAGCATACAATGGGAGATGACAGTGTTCGGCAAGAGATTATTGACTATTAGCATGTGGGGTCCGATGATCAGAGAGCAAGGAAGAAGCAAAACCCTATCAGGGAAAAGTTGAGAAAGGAATGGTTCAATTAGGGAAAGTAAGAAGCCATGTTAGAAAGGTTGTCCTTATCAAGATTCATGTCCAAAACTTGTCGGCCGCTAGAAAGTCAAAGGTGCCCAAGCAGCCAACTCATGCTACCTAGTCAACCTAGGCAAATGCCGAGCCCATCTTTTAAAAGAAAGAGAAGCGACTGAGCTCATATGCAGTTAAAAACTACATTGAAAACTAAGATGGGCACCTAACCATCCACCTTGACAACTATGATTAAATATATAATTCATTTGGGTCCAATAAATTTACTCATTTACATTTAGTAATTGAATCTGAATTTTATATGCAAAAGAATAGCCATATTAAGTACCCTGCATCTTAGTGTACATCTCTTACAAAGTCATCTTGAGCCTTTCAAAAGGCTCACTCTTGGATGCTTTTGAAAAAAGAAGTAAGCAATGTGCAAAATAATCTCCTTTTGGCAGCCAAGTAATTCTTACTAGGCCTCTATCTCAGACATCAATCGTACACATTTTTGAAGATAACCTAGATAGCATGGGTATGCACATGGGGCCCTACAAAATTCTACCTAGGATAACCATTCCTTAGATCCTACTAATGGTGTGAACATGCAATACAATGGTAGAGGAATGTTAGACTCGTAAGAGTCGTCTCACTGTAGAATTAAGTAAACATTCATTGTAGTTGAAAATCTGGGTAAAGTGATGCATGTCCTAGTCCTAGCCGTCAAACTGTCATGGACACCATACTCACATTTCTAGATACGCAAACTTAATATCTATTGACAGCTTTTTCAATATCATACTCGAATATAAGCTCCTTTCTCGTGCTGATATCTTATGACATATATGAATTCATGCACCATCAGAAAGTTTCTATGATGCAGTTCCCCTTGATGCATTGTGATTCCACTTCCCTAATATGTGTCATCTGATTAAGTTTGAAGACCATCTTAGTGATAACTTTATATGACAATATGCAATAAACGAGCCCAAGACCATAAAGGCTCACTATATCCTTTCTTTTGAATTAATGAAGGATTTGTTTAGTCAATATAGACACACTACATCCGGAGACTCTAAAATGCTATCTTATATTGCAACGTACATAATACATACCCCTTGGGAAAATAATGGCCTTTGACACACCCCTCACAATGTCTACTAAAAATCCTGAATACGAGATCCCACATAGGCACGTCTCTAACCATCTTCTGACGTGTACAAGAACAAATGATTGATTTTCCATGAACTTCCCTAGTGTTTAGCTCTTTGACATAAGCTTGCCAAGTAAGATGGCTTCACATCTCCATTGCTTAGCTACCTCTCTATATATATTTGTTTTTAACAGTCTTCTCGTAGCAATATTTTCGACATGTTTTGCCTTTAATCAAGTTCATTTTTATCATGCACACAAGTGCATGAAAGGGTGGTTACCAATTTGGTTTGTGACCGGGAGATCAAAGGCTCAAGAATTAAGAGAAATCCTTGTAGTTATTAAATGTACTACTTCATGAGGGGAAAATGGACATTGAAACAATGCCACTTCAAACAAAGACTTGACATTCCTGATTTTGATCTCCATCCATCACTAAAATAGAAGGCACACCAATAGGGGAGGACATGTTCGCATGTTACTATTATTATCAATGACAAACCTCAATGTTCCCCATGTATCAATCTATTGCACCCAGGATCAATGTTTGTACTACTATCATAGTACGACCGGTCGCACTGTATAGGCTCCTACTTCAAATCTTTTTGATTTCTCAATATATTTAGCATTTAATGACCTCACCATGACAAGCTTTATAAGGTAGTAACTACCTGATATCAAAAGGACTTCCCTTATAACCAAATTAGTCTCAGGTTGAGTTTTATCGCATAATTTGATGGCAAACTCACATGACATGATGACTACAGCCAAGGAAAAATGGCTTTCCTAATTACTTGATAGCAATAATCAGCCACTTTGGTTAATGATAGGGGACTGAAATTAGAGCATGTGAGATGGAGCTTCAAATTAGAGCATCTAAGATAGAGCTAGAAGTTCCCCCATTAACAAAACCAGCTCCCAGACTGCTCGTAAAATCTGAGATTTTTTTTTTTTTTGAAAAGTGGATGATACCATAAGTACATTAAAAGGAAAGGGAATGTACAAGTATAAGCTTTGAGCTCTCAAAAAACCCCTTTACAAAAAGGACCTCCCCACCAGCTTTGGTGCTCCCATTTAACTCCCCAACAACAAAATAAGCGAGGAATTATAATTCTCCACTTTACCAAGCTCTCTCGCCCAAGTGGCCACTGTCTCACAAACAAAAGACACTACCAATCCTCATACCTCGCTTCCCTCTTGAATATCCTATTGTTGCTTTCATTCCACAAGGGCCACAGTGTGACATGGAGGATCAGCCACCATATGAAAGAGTCACCCTTCGGATTCCAAACCATATCCCACCTGGTGAAAAGCTGTTGCACCCCCACAAACTGGTGAACCGGCTACTGTAGCCTCTGTTGTAACTTCGTCAATACACTGCTCGCATAGGCACATCCTACGAATAGATGGTCCACGTCCTCCTCCTCCCCACACAAGTAGCACAAGGAGAAAATGTGCTGAAAAAAGAGAGCCACCCTATCACAGGTGGGAAGCTGCCCATGAGAAATCCTCCAAAGTAACACCTTCACCTTTAGAGAGCTCTTAGGAGCCCAGACCTGGGAAACATAAGAGTGCCGCACACCCCCCCTCCGAAATGAGAGAGTAGGCAGACCTGACTGAGAAGGCCCCCTCCGTCACTCATCTCCACGCCCAAGTGTCTGCACTGTCACACACCAGCCGAAAGTCAAGAAGGAAAGACAATAGCAACTGAAGCTGGTACATCTTTTGAGTCAGAAGATTTCCCCTAAAGGTGGGATCCCAAATGCCCCCGGCGAGGTCAGCATCAAAGGAGTGAGCCACCGACCCTCTAGGCGCCCCTACAAAAGCGAACAGGGACGGGAAAGTCTCTGCTAGAGTGAAATCGCCACACCACCTGTCTTGTCAAAAGCGACTCCTCTACCCATCGCCCAATCTGACTCGAACATTGGCTCTGATAAAATCAACACCCTGAAGGATACCTCTCCAAATCGGGGAGACCTTGTACAGCGTGGACGGAAACAAATCACACCCTGTGGGTGTGGAGTAGTATCTCTGTCTGATAAGTTACAGCCATAATCCTTCATCCTCAGTCCCAAACCTCCACAGCTACTTACACAGGAGCGTCAAGTTGAAATCTCTTATGTTCTTGATACCCACTCCGCCGCCTTACTTGCTCTTACACACTCTCCCTCAAGAAATATCATGTCATCCTCTCTCTCTGTTTTCACTGTCACGCCAAAAGAATCTAGCCTGGATAGATTCCAGCTTCTTCGCCACAGTCTTGGGGATCTTGAAGATTGAGAGAAAATATGTCAGCAAGCTGTCTAAGACTGATCTGCCCTCCATAGGAGAGGAGTCTCGCCTTCCAACTTGCTAACCTGGATTCATATTTCTGCACCACCGCTTGCCAATCCTTATAATGAAGAGCACCTGGGGATAGAGACAGGCCCAGGTAAGAGAGAGAAAATTCCCCAACCAGACACCTAAATAAATCTGCAACCCGTCTGAGAGCAGAAGCCTCCATGTTGACCCCGACTATATGACTTTTGGAGTAGTTAACATTCAGGCCACTGATGCCCTGAACTATTTGAAGCATCAACTTGGCGTCAAACATTTGCTGCTCCTCATCAGGAAGGAAGAGGATCGCGTCATCTGCATGCTGGAGGTGGGAGATACAATTACCCTCCCACCCTGGCCGGAAACCTCATATAAATCCTGCAACCTCTGGCCTCATCCACAACCTACTCAGAATGTGAGCTACCAACATAAACAATAACGGAGATAACGGGTCACCCTGCCGAAGCCCTCTCCCACACCGGAAGTACGAGGATGGCTGCCCAATAATGAGGACAGCAAAGGAAGCAGGGTTGGCAGTATCGGCCGAAACGTATCGGTTTCGGCCTTAATCGAAACGAGTTCAGACTTGTTCACTGTAACAAGTCCGAAACTAAAAAAAAAAAAGAATTTTAATGGTTTCTGGCGAAATCGATACCGGTTTCGCCCAAAACTTACAGGTTTCGGACCAAAATCGGACTGTTTCAGCCCGAAACCGTCCGATTTCGTCCGAAACCCACGTGATTTAAGGGGAGTTCACTTCCTGTTCTCCCTTAGAATCTCATATCTGAGGGAGAAAGGGTCCAGGGAGCTACTAAGGGGCTGTTGGCTGTTGCTGCAGGGTGAGGGAGACTCCAGGGCTTGTTGCCGCCACCGCCGCCGCAGTAAAGAAGTGTTGCGTATAGCTGCGTTTTCTTGAGGGAGAGGTTGAGGTTTGTTTTTTTTTTATTTTTTTGGTTGGTTTGAAAGTTTTTTTTGTTGTAGGTTAGTTTTTTTGTTGTAGGTTAGTTTTAAACCATGAAATATGTTAAGACTCCAACTTAATCCTTAATTAGTTCCTTAAATTTGAGACTTTTGTCTAATTAGGTTTAGTTAGGGTCAATTGAAGCTCAATTAAGCTTCATTGAAGAATTTAGGATGAGAGCATACTGGTAATTAATTTTTATGAAGAGTAATTAGGTTAAAATTGATAATTAAGCCCTAATTATACCCTTAAAATTTGGGACTTTTGTCTAATTAAATTTAGTTATGGTCAATTGAAGCTCAATTAAACTTCATTTAATAATTTAGGGTGGGAGCATGTTGGTAATTAATTTTTATGAAGAGTGATTAGGATAAAATTGATAATTAAGCCCTAATTACACCCTTAAATTTGGGGCTTTTGTCTAATTAGGTTTAAACATGGTCAATTGAAGCTCAATTAAACTTCATTGAATAATTTAAGATGAGAACATGCTGGTAATTAATTTTTATGAAGGGTGATTAAGGTAAAATTGATAATTAAGTCCTAATTACACCCTTAAATTTGGGACTTCTATGATTTTATCTAATTAGGTTTAATTAGGGTCAATTGAAACTCAATTAAACTTCATTTAATAATTTAGGGTGGGAGCATACAGGTAATTAAATTTTATGAAGGGTGATTAGAGTAAAATTGATAATTAAACCATAATTAGTTCCTTAAATTTAGGACTTTTATCTAATTAGGTTTAGCTAGGGTCAATTGAAGCTCAATTAAGCTTCATTTAATAATTTGAAGCTCAATTATGTTGAATTGCATTTTTTTTCATTGTACTTACAACTATTTGTCTTTGACTGTCTTAATGCAGCATCATGCCTAGACATGAACAAAGTCAGGAGGAATAAGGACAAGAGGATCCGAGGTGGGCCCACCTCTCCTTAGTTGATATTGGGAGAAGAAAAGTGAAATGCAATTATTGTGGCAAGGAGATACATGGCGAAATTACTAAAGGAAAGCAACATTTGACAGGGATAAGAGGAGAGGGGTCCGAGAAGAAATGCGCCAGTGCCTTCTGGGCAAAAAGGAGAGAATGCAACAAAGGGCTGAAGATGAGGCTGAAATTGTTGAGGAGACTTCAGGCAGAAGGGGATGGAGGGATGATGATGAGGAAGGCACTGAGGATTCAGATCCAGAGCTGACTGAAGGAATGGAGCGTGAACAAGCCGCTCGAAGGAAAGGAAAAACACCCATAGGTTCAGAGACCTACTCCAGTACAGCTGCACGACGTCCTGACACTGGTGGTGCCCCGCAGAGAGGAGGCCCCGTGGACAGCTATCTGCACAGAAGGTCCCATGCTACACAACCTAAAATCAAGCAAGCATTGAGAGGGGTAAAAAAATCAGCAGAAGTTGCAGGGCATGCATTTAAAAGTATCTGCAAATGATTTTTTCATGCATGTGCCCCTGCACATGCAACTGAAAGTGAATATTTCCAACCTATGCTAGATGTCATAGCATATGTTGGCCCTAGCTTGAAGGCCCCGTTACGTCGAGACATATACGGGCGTGGCCTTGAGGGAGAGGTTGAGGAGCTCTATGACTGGGTTGAAAGCTTCAAGCATATATGGATGGAAAGAGGGTGCACCATCATGTGTGATAGTTGAACTGGTACCACGAAGAAGCCCATGATTAACTCTTTGGTCTATTGCATCGAAGGTACAATATTTGTTAAATCTACAAATGCATCAAATTATGAAAAAAAATTCCAATTATTTGTTTCATTTGATGGATAAGATGGTAGACAAAATTGGAGAGGACAATGTTGTGCAAGTAGTGACTGATAATGAAGCCAGTTATAAGGCTGCAGGGAAGAAATTGATGCAGAAGCGCAGACATTTATATTGGCTCTCATATGCAGCACATTGTCTGGATCTGATACTTGAAGACATAGGGAAGAAAAATCATGTGAAGAAGGCAATTAACAGGGCACAAAAAATCACCCAGTATATTTATGGCTATCCTAGGATATTGAATATGTTCAGGGAGCATGCAAGTGGGGGGCGAGATATCATCCATGTAGGGCCAACCAGATTTGCTTCGAATTTCATTTCTTTAAAGTATTTACACAAATATAAGGTTGAGCTCAATTCTTTCTACTTTATCCTTATAGATATGATCTGTATTTGATTCAAATTTCATTTCTTTGCAGTCTCTGCACAGGTATAAGAATGAGCTGAAAGCTTTCATGTACCACAATGCCCTGCGGGAATACATCGACAAGTCTAATGTTGATGCTCAGATGGATTATTTGGATGTCTGCCACATCGTGGAAGATAACAAATTTTGGGGTAGGATCTCACGGTACATGAAAATAGCGACATCCCTCGTGAAGGTCCTAAGAATGGTGGATGGCGAAGAGAAGAATGATATGGGATATCTGTACAAGGCCATGGACCGTGCCAAATTAGAGTTGCAGGATTCCCTTCCCAAAGAATATGCAAAGTGGTGGAAAATTATTGACCATAGATGAGACAACCTATTACACCACGACTTACATGCAGCTGGTGAGTGATTAATTATATTGATACATTGTTCTTTAGGTTATTTTATATCTAACATTTAGTTAACTATACACAAATACAGGTTATTTCCTCAACCCTTGATTTATGTACAATGCCAATGCACATGTTGATAGCGAGGTGCTTCAAGGCACTTTAAAAGTCATTGGTCGTTTATCGAGAACACCAGAAAAGAGACTTCAGGCCGAAATAGAGGTTGATCATTATTGATTTTATCGATAAGACGTATAGAACTTACTTAACTAGTTATGTTAATCTATTACTTTATCTTTGTAGATGAACCACTATAGAATGAGGACTGTGATGTATTCTGACTCCCAATTGCAGTACGATGTGGGAAGAGTGAGCCCAGGTATACTTTATCTTTGTGCTTTCTTAACCTCAATATGTATTAGTACATCGTGGAGAATTGATCTTTATTTACATCTTACATTTATTTGTTTATGGTTGGTGGAACAGCTGACTGGTGGATAATGGTGAACAACCGAGATGTGGGCAGTAATGCATTGGCTTTCATTGCAATTATGGTGCTCAGTCAAACTACATTAACAAGCCAATGTGAAAGAAATTGGAGCACGTTCAACCTTATACACTCAAAGGTTCGCAATCGGTTAAAGGCTAAACGGTTAGAAAAATTAGTTTGCTGCCACTATAATATGGGGTTAAGAATAAGGAATATGAAGCTAAGACAACAGCTGAGGGACAAACGCGTCGCAAAGGATGCAACTCCAGAAATTGATGTGGACGCTTTATTTGATGATGACAATCCCTTGCAGTCTTGGGTGGAGACACGAGAGCAAGTTGATGAGCATGTTTTTTATGTTGATGATAAAACATGGGCAGAGAACATACTAGATGAAGATGAGCCTAGAGATCAAGAATTCAGAAGAGCAACAAAGAGGGCCAGATACTCATGTGCACCAGAGAAGGGACCCAGCTTTGTTTGTTCATGACACTGAGGAGCAGCCTGAATTTGAGCCAGCTAGACACTCAGAATCAGATAGCAGGCCAGTCACTCTTAGAATGGTCAAGCCACCTCCATCCTTAAGAAGAAGTACATCAGTGCATGGGATGTTTGAGAGGACTAGTGTTGCTGCTCGAGAGGACCCGACAATTGAGCAGTTGAAGCAAATTTATGTGAGGCACACGCCAAGGGGAAAATGACTCATGTCAAAGATGACTGAAAAAATCACACCAAAACAGAAAAAAACATCCCCAAAGGCTAAAAGGCGACTGGTTTCTTATAGTTCTGATGATAATGATGATCATCATCATCATCCCAGTGCAGCTGCAGGTGCTACTACTGGCGGTGGCACTACTGGTGCTCCTTCCACGCAGACACAGGCAGAGGATACAGTCATAGTGAGCGATGATATGATTCACAGAGCCAATATGGGCATCCATCAGGTTATGGAGGTGGCCAATAGAAGTAGCCATTTATGGGTGGGGTCATCAACCAGAATTCCAATTCCATCCAGTTCCTTTTCTCATCCTCAAGATTCTTATGTTGATTTTGCATTCCAATCAAGCCAACAATCTTACACTCCAAGAGGGATCCAAAGAGAGATGCAGGACTTGGCTACCCGTTGTTTGGTTATAGTGAATATACAGAATACATGCAACCTTTTTATGGGTATCAACATCAAAAGCCAGACGATGAGGGAGACGGTTCTTCTAGTTATTATACATATTAGTGCATCATCATTTAGGTAAGGATCATTTAATTTCTGTAAAATTTACTATGTCTAATTAGATTTATTGTACTGCTTGAACCTACTTCATGCTTAGTATGTACTCAAGAATATTCGTTTAACATGTTCAATGCCTACTTCATGTTTATTGCACTTAATCTAGTTTTTTTACAGTCAAATGCGTGTCTAATAAATTTTTGTATTTTTATGTGATTATTTGTATTTTTTCGATTTGTTTCTGATTTTTTAGATTTATTTTAATTTTTTTGAACCTTTTCACTGGGTTTCAGCCGGTTTCGGCCGAAACCGAAACCAACACTGCCATCCTTGAGAGGAAGCGGACGAGATGCACTCTCATATCCATCCAAGTCAAGTCTGGTGAAATCCCATCTTCTCTAACACTTGAAGGAGACAATGCCAATTAACCCCTTCATACGCCTTCTCAAAATCCAACTTGAGGACCACTCCTCTCTTCTTTTACTACTTCATGCTATACAAACACTCATGAGCGACTAGAAAGTTTTCTTGTATGTGCCTTCCCCTGATGAAAGCACCCTGATAAATGTTGACCAGTCCGCCAATGACCATATTGAGCCTGGAAGCCAGCACCTTGGAAATGATTTTATAAGTGCTATTGAGCAAGCTAATCGATCTGAAGTCTGCCAGATCTTGTGCATCTATCATCTTAGGAATCAGCACCAGCAGAGTTTTGTTAATACCTCACAAGTGTGCCCTGCCTTCCTGGAACCAACAAGGTCTTGTTTGACAATGTCCCAACACTACTGGAGGACACCATGGGGAAGCTATCAGGCCCAGGGGCCTTGTCCCCAGCAGAAGAGAAGACTGCTTGTCTGATCTCCTCTTCCAGAAAGGGACTCACTAGAGCCTCACTCTCAGAAGCAGAGAGGTGGGGAAGCAAGTCGTGGGAGAAGTCTGGCCTACTCATCTACTCCTCCGAGAAAAGCCTAGAGTAGAAGTCCATGGCCAACCATCTGATGTCCTCGTCCCCCTAGATAGACTGCCCCCCCACCTGAAGGTAAGCAATATGGTTCATCCTCCTCCTAGCCGACGCCATCCTATGGAAATACTTTGTGTTCCTGTCACCTTCCTTAAGGCATTTCTCTCTCGGCCTCTGCTTCCAATAAATCTCTTCCCTAATGAGAATCTCATCGTACTGGGCACGAAAAGAGTCTCTACTCCTCCTCGCAACATCATCAAGCAAACCCACCTCCTCCAACTGGTCCAGGGCTTCAAGCTGATGAAGAATCCTCTGCTTTTTTTGCCTGTTGGGCAAGCTCCTGTTGACACCCCATCTTCTGAGCACACGGAATAAATGTTTCAATTTTCTAATCAAAGTGGCCATGAGGGTAGCATGAGGACTGTGCATGTTCCACTCCCTCCTCACTAAGTTGAAGAAGTCTGCCTTTCTAAGCCAACACCTCTCAAATCTAAAAGTCTAGCTCCTCTCTTGACCTCTGCTGGTCCTCAAGAGGACAGACTTATGATCTGATGTTGGCCTAGCCAAACAGGAACCCTACACAAAAGGAAAGCGGGCCTCCCAATCCGCCGACACCAGGAATCTCTCCAGTCTGAAGCACGAAGGAGTCGCCTTTAAGTTGGACCAGGTGAACTGTGCGTTCACTAATCCAATAGTTATGAGAGCAGCCTGTTGGATGAAGTCACAAAAGTCCTCCGTCTCCCCAGTTTGGGTATGAGACCTGGTCCTCTCGGGGGCTGAAGTCACCGCATTGAAATCCCCATCCACACACTAGGGGCGCCCCGAAGAGAGATGGAACTCGATCAACTCCTGCCAGAGCATGCATTTTCCTACCCTAGATTGGGGGCCGTAGAACCCAAAGAAGTCCCACGAGAAGCCATCCCTCAAACAACGGAAGTGAAGAGATATAGCCCATCGACCCACCTGCATGTCCTCCACCTCCTCGACCTCGAAGGGATTCCACAACACCATAATCCCGCCAGTCCTACCCGCCACCGGAAAAGCCACCCCTTGAGAAAGTCTCCCACCACCTATCTCTCTCATCAGCCCCTCATCCCCCCCCCCCATACTTAGTCTCCTACAAGCACAAGATGTCTACCTTGTATCTCCTCACCATCTCCCTCACCACTCTCCTCTTCTCCTCTCCCGCTAGACCTTGCACATTCCAAGAGATAATCCTCATGGGGAAAGAAAAGTGTTCCCCACTCCTCCCTCTTGCTCTTCCCCCTCCACCTCACTCACCTCCACCCCTCTCTCTGCTCTCACCAGGGATTTCTCCCTCTTGGCCTCCCTTGCCAGCGCAGCAAGTCATCTCTTCTGGATCAGAAGAAGGGATCCCTCAATCCCCTTATCCACCCCCTCATAGGAGACACCCAGCTTCCGGGTCAGCTCCCTGAAGTGTTCCTCCATCAGTCTCTCCACTTCGGCGACTTCGCGCATCAAAACTTTGCGTTCCTCCTTACCCGGGATGCCTTCCTCCTCCGACTCCCCAAAACCCAACAGGCCAACGATAACATCCGACGCCTCCGCCAAAGCACCCTCCCGGGACATTTCTGAAGCCTCCCGAAGGATCGGGTCCATTGCCCCATCTCCCCGCGGACCACCGTTGGCTGACACCACCATCGTCGATGCCCCTGAAGAAGACACAGGCAGCCCGGCCGATACCAGAGGTGTCACTTACAGCTTCTGCTACCAGTGGGTCCACACTGCGCCATGCCAGAAGGGGAGGGGACTGAGCTGAAGCCCCCAGACCCTCCTCTGAGCCGCCGACCACACGGAGAGGGCGTGCTGCATGAATCTCCATCCTCTCCCCTGAAATCGGTGTCGAAATCATGGGAGAATAAGGCCTTTGGAGGATGCAGTCTCCCCTGCACTCTTGGACCGTCGAGGAAAGTACGACGCACTCCTTCCCTCGCCCGCCACTGGCGGAGAGAATCCTCCCCTACGCTCCCAGAGCAAGCTGGAGCAAAGCGTCAGGACCCAGTGGGGGACACCGGTCAGCCAACGCCAGAGGGGAGCCAGCTGTGGATGGTCTGCTGCCCACCGGCACGGAGGGCTGCGGCCCTGCAACATTCCGTGGAATTGGGCGGGGAAGACAAGCCTTAGCGGTTCCCTAGGACCCGATACACAACGGGCTATTGAGTAAGTGACGGGTCCGATCTTCCGAACCGGCGATTGAACCGCTCCCAAACTGAACATCAGCCGCCCTATCGGAGGCATCAACACAGGGCGGTCGATTCAAACACAGGGCGGTCGATTCAAATTTGAATCGACCGCCAAACCGGCTCAAGGCCGATCATCTCCCACCTCAATCGACCACCAAACCGGCTCCAAGCCGGTCGTCTCCCACCTCCCACCTACTGCCCTGCAACCGTAACTCCGCCACTGGCGCCACCTTCTCCTCTTCTAAAAGCCACACCCTAACGACCACTTGAACCCCTTCGATGCCGACAGAAACAACCATCGGGATCTCCGCCAAGCTGGCCACCTAAACAACAGCAGCCACGGCCATCTGAGAGCTCATGTGAAAGAAGCTCAGGGATCCGGTCTCCACCACCCCGAACCCCCTGGGACCAAGAAGGAGAGGCCCCCATGATCGTAGAGATGCACCGGGATGCCTTCGAAGACCACCATGCATCTTCTAATCGGCATATTGGGGAAAGTCCCTCTCGCCAATGACCACCGCTGCAACCGGGTCAAAGCTCCACCCACCGCCTGACAGCCCAACTCCGCCAACCTCTCCACCGCTTCTACCACATCTCCCACCGCCAAGAAGGAGGAGGAAGTAATTCTAACGACCTCCCACCCACTACCAGATGCCTCCACCAACCTCCTCCGAACCTCCTCAGCCTCTGCGCATCCTTCCAGCATGGCGACATTGAGACACCTCCGCAGCCATGCGTTTCTAACATGCAACTCTTCCGCCGCGAGCTGACTAGCATCCAACCACCTTCTACTAGCCACTCCCAACGCCGGTGAATGAGGCCTAACAGCATCACGATAGGATCGTTGGCCCCTTCTACCTCCTGTCTCCCAAGCAGGCCACCCCCCTAGCAGGGGGCATAACCGCCAGATGTGGCCACAACGACCACAGTTGTAACAAGTGGGAGGGACGCCGGCCATCCACCCCCCTGCGAAATGCACACACCCCCACCAGAGCCTTGCTCCGGCGGAGCCCGAAACATTGACCCCAGAGCTTCTCTCTCTAGAAAAAGCTAGAGAGAGAACCAAAACCTATAGGAATGACCCGTAAATCATCTTTTTTTAATCTGAGATCTTCTTGACTTGTGCATTACATTATTTTTCTTGAAAACCTGATGGCATTATGTATACCCAAAAACCAAAAATATAGTAACTTATAATTGAACTCTAGCAGTTACAACAGAGATTTCTGCTGTCACAACAGAAATTTTCATTAACACAGTGTGGTCAGACTCAGAAAATCATTTTCAGTGGAATTTGCTTTTTCAGAGAAATCTTAGCAAAGTGGAAGCTAATGAATTTATGCAGTTATCTGTCATGCTTGATAATATGAACATATCCCGGGGAAACATGGACAGTGGGAAAAATCTGGTAGATTCTCAGTTAAATCAGCTATTAGAATGCTTATGTATGGTGGTCAGATGGTGGCCTGGCATGAACAGGTATGGAACAGGAGATTGCCAATTAAGATAAGGCTTTTCTTATGGAAAGTGGCCTGGAATAGGATCTCAACTGCTGATAGAGTGCTCAGGTTCAACCTAGATATCAGAAAGTGGTGCGTTTTCTGTGGTTATTACAAGGAAACAGCAGCTCACCTTTTCCTCCAGTGTGGTATTATTCGATCTGTGTGGATGCAACTCTTCAAGACTCTCCATGTGAAGTGGATAAACATCAATAATGTTCAGGTTCTCTTCAGGGAATGGGACAAACACAATTTGGGGGAAGGCGAGAAGGATATTTGGAGGTTTTGTCTGCCAACAATGATGTGGTCAATCTGGAGAGAAAGGAATACCAGACTCTTCAGAGAGAAATTTGGTCACCCAGGCTCCATCACCAACAACTGCATTAAATGTATTTTAGAGTGGCATACTAGTGCGTATGGGACCTCTATTGGGCAGGCAAGTCTTCTGTATAAGATGAGGCGGTGGAAACATTTAACATTGTAACTTGTATCTGAACTCCCAACTTGTAGAGGCTAGTGGAGGGGTACTGGTCTCTACCAGCTTGGTAGAGCCTCCCTGAGCTTTCTTTTGTATTGTCTTCTTGTTCCTTTATTTCAATAAAATGTGACCTGTTGGTCACCTTCCGAAAAAAAATAATCAAACTCTAGCAGCTCCTACAATGCGTGTTTATTTGCACCACAATGAGGTCTGTATACAAATCCCACACGACATCGTTCTCTACAGAGACGCAAGAGGGACATCATCTCTCCACATGCACAAGTTTTTGCTCCCTCTTGGATCACAGCTCATTCCACAGAAATAAGATGTCTGAGAATGCCCCCTACTAGTGATCCTATTCCCCTTTTTCAACCTAGTCCCAGAACACCTCTATTGACTCCCCATCAACATCCTACAACTGTTTTCTCGTAAAACAAAGGACAATCTACACGCATGATTCATTGCTTCCGTGACTGCCATTTCATATCTAATCTTCCTTCATGTAGATACCTACTCTGAAAAGCACGGCTATATTTTGCTTTGAACCCTTAAATGCCCGTGAATTAAAGTCCACTGCACAATCGTCACAAATGTTGAAAGATCCGATGTCCCAACGTCCTAACTGCGACATAAACATAGAGAATTTGGGGGAGCTTTACTTTTTGAAAAATAATATCACCCAATAGAGAGTAGCAAGATTCATGGTCAGATGATGGACAATAACCAAGCTTTTCAGAGGATCCCGTAGCTTTTGTGAGGTAGAATATGTTTTCCGAACAGGAAAGGTCACAAAGCAAGTTACAAAGTTCTCGCTTTGCTGTTTTAGCATTTTAGCGTCATCCCCTTTAGAAAATGGCATTAGAACTCCGCATAGGTCTCTAAATTTGTGAAAGCAGAAAGGGAAATCCTAGTTGCACGCAAACACTAGCACGGTCAAGGTATGCAACATTGAACACGTTCTCAGCAGATCGAAATGTCCAGGATCGCAGACCACACAACCGATTAGGCGATTACAACGTAGTCAAGTGAGGTCGGAGATGAGAGGGGGTGGCTCACAACGAGAACTGGTCAGTACAAAGACCAAAACGCAACCAGTGCTCCTTTGCCAAACACACTGTAAGCAGCAGGCGACATTGCGTGGCGCTTTGCTCATCCTGGGCATCCCAAGGAGGTGAAGCCGAAAAGAGGGGAAAACACAAGTTTCGGCAAACCACGCAAAGAAGCGTGGACGAGCGCTAGTCACGGGTCTTTTCTACAAGGGGACAGAAGAAATCAAATCGGCAACAAATAAATCCATAGCCGCCGCCTCCCTTTAAGCCGATCAGACAGAACCTTCAATAGACATTCCCAGAACAAAACAGTCCGTCCCTGGAGGAACTCGGAACGGGTAAGGAAGAGATAGGAGCGAAGTGGGGGAGGAAAGCGGAAAGAACGAGAGAGAAAGGATGATAGCCGGGCAGAGAAGGGGATGGGAAAGGGATGCTAGCTATACTCCACAGAGACCCCACCACCTCCACCTCCACTCCATGTCTTTTAGAGAGAGCAGTAGCACAAGCTAGAAGTAGAAGAAAGATAAAGGCAGGCATGTAGAAGAAGCAGTTAATAATTAGGTGAGCAGTAAGCTGCTGGCGGAGGGCAGCGGTACCTGGAGTGGCTGGAGAAGTAGGAGAGCTTGCCCGTGGGGGAGAAGACGATGACGCCGACCTCCGCGTCACAGAGCACGGCGAGCTCCTGCGCCTTCTTCAGCAGCCCGTTCCGCCTCTTCGAGAAGCTCGCCGTCCGCTTCGCCTTGTCCTCGATCCTCCGCAGCTCCACCCTCCGCCGCACCATCTTCCCCCTTCCGCTGCCTTCCTTTCCCTTCTCAGCAACGCAAGCCCAGCTCGCCGTCGAAGTCGCTGCACTAGGTTTGCTCTCGGCGGTGGCCGTGGCTTTGTATCCCGGGGGCCGAGGGGCGGCGGCGAGCTCGGTGAAGAGGTAAAAGGGCGAAACAGACGACGGAACCCAGCGTTTCGGAGATTCCGATTAGACGGCCGCCCATTATAGAGACGAAGAAAAAGAAAGAGCCAAGTATAGAGGGCGAGAGGGGGGAGCGGGAAGGGTAAGGTGCGGGGCAGAGAATGAGGCGCCGACCGGCCTCCGTCGGCCACGTTGATCGCTCCCCGTATCTCCTCGATTCTCCTCTTTCGAGGGGAGTCCAATATTAAAATAGATTTTTACATATATACCTTATACAAATGAAATGTATATAAAATATATATCTTGTATTCCTATTTGCATGGATATCCTCTATATGTGAATTGAATATCACGTTTGATGGCCATTTTTAAATTTTCGTTTAGAAGGAAGAGTGATGAAAAAAGAAATAAATATTCTATAAATATTCTATCAGAAGTTTCCGAAAAAGACATATAATATTTCAATAACTTGAGAAGAGTATACATGTAAAAGAAAACATATAATAATATTTACCTTAATAAAAATATATTGATAAAAAAACATATATCAAAGTTACGACCAGTGAGTCTAGATGTCTAATCATAAAAGATTTTGTCTAAGATCTAAATTTGACTACTAAATAATTTATATGACACATTTAATTCTCAAAACATGTGAATTATCTTGTTATATTTATTGACATAAAAAAATCTTGTATTAAAGTCTCTCACTATCAAGATTTGTCGATCCGGTCTGTATCGATATTTTGCATGTACACTACAGCATCGTACCGCATTATACCGCACTGTATTACCATGTATTATCATCTCAAAAATAAATAATTATTTAATAAATATATGTTATAGTAAAATATAACAAAAAAATATGTGTACTTTAATAGTTAGTAATTATGTTAGTTATTTTTGAGGTTAACGATTCAAATCTTATGATTGACATAAATTTTTTGTTTCTTTTTTTAAAGAATAATAAAAAATATAAAATGTGTACTTTAGTGGTTAGTAATTGTGTTAGTTAGTTACGAGGTTAACGGTTCAAATCTCACAATTGGCATGAATTTTTTTGCTACTTTTCTCTAAAGAATAAAAAAAAATAAAGGAAAATAGTGCGACTCAAGAATTTCAAATCCTGATTTTAAGGTTATAAAGAAACACTCCAAACCAAACTATCTATAATATTATATTTGATAAAAAATAATATTTAATATTTAAAAAGATAAATAATATCATGATAACATATATCACGTACAGAATACCAATTTGTCAAAACTTGCTCTCTACATCCCACGGCCCACACCCTCCTTTTTCATGTCTTTTTCGTACAAACTCCAAAACCCTTCATCTTTTGTGTTTTCTTAAGATATAATCTTATTAAAAAAGAATTATGAAAAACTCTATTTTATTTTCATACATGTATAATTTTTTGTATTAATTCAAATCTCGTATAGTTTATGGTGAATCTTTATCAAAATATATATATATAATTTCTCTTTTTTCCACTATCATTATCTATCTTCAAGAGTTTGTTGACAAGCAGCGGCAACGAGGATACACGCAATATTTGATTCAAGTATTAAATGTACATGTGTATAAATACGAATTATAGATACATTCTCACGATATTCTCAGTAAATTCTTACGCACTTCTCTTTTTTATAGGGGATTGTATTGTTAGGATGTTCAGTTTTAGGGCAGCATGCTTGGGGATCGCGACACCATGGCCACCATCGCGTACAAGGCCCAGTGCCCCCCCTCCCCCACCGCGGATGTAGGGTCTGTGGGGGTAGCTGCTGTTGTGCCCCTGTGGTCATTTGAGTTATTTGATATTCATGGTTTTGATAATGGCTAAACACTATAAGTCATTGTTGTTTTCCACTCTCATATGACTGACATACGTGATGTTTTGCTCATGACAGATAAGCCAATAAATGAACAAGGAATGGAGTGGAGATGGCAAATGTGAAAGCTCAATGATTGCGCCCTCGCACGTGGATCGACCTGCGCGATCAGGTCGTGGGGTCAAGGGGGTAGCGCCCCTTGCGGGGGTTTCCGGGGGCGACGCCCCCGGAACAAAATTTTGATTATAGGAGCAATATAATTAATAGAAATCTTCAAGACTGTCAAGGTTGATGCCACAGATGAGAACGGGGTGCTAAAGGACTGAAGTAACGGAGCTAAAACGGTTAATGGACTGAACCGGGATAACCCGGGTTCTACCTAGCTGGCGGTCGACCGCCAGCCCAGGGGCGGTCGACCGCCCCAGCCAGCAGCTCCCAATCTGCACGAGTCTCAGTGGCGGTCGACCACCAGCCCAGTAGCGATCGACCAGAAATTCCAGGGACCATCCATCTACAGCGTTTCTCAGTAGCGGTCAAACGCCAACTTCTGTAGGTCGACCGCCAGTCCCGAGCCATCAATTGTTGACATTATTTTCCACTTCGAGAAGGGCCATTTTCCATGGATTTCTTTAATCCTAAAGTCACACAATCACCCAAAAAATGTGGATCTGGTCTGGGGGATGTCCAAGGACCATTCAAAGGTTATAAAACACATGCAAGAGGGTTAGAAACCCTAGTTGATCATTTGGGAGATCAAAGGAGGTTGCAAGGGTGTGTTCAAGGGAGAGGAGTTCGAGTACTGTAGTGGTGAACAGTACTCCGGGAAGAAGTTCTTCATCAAATCCTCAAGTGATTCAAGCTACTTCAAGAGGAGATCAACCCCAAGCCAAGTGAAGAAAAAGCTGCAACCATCATCCTCTTCATCATCTCAAGGTGATCCAAAGAATCCCATTCTCAAGGGAGATCAAATCTGCATCATTCATCTTCTTCATCAACTCAAGGTGATCTAAGCAAGATCTTTTCACAAGGAAGAAGATACCATTGAAGCATCATATTCAAGCTCCAGCAATCTCAGACAAGATCTTTTCTCTTTGAGCATATTTCACATCTTGTTTGAGTGTTTTCATATCTTGTTCTTTTCCATTTCATTCAAACATTTGGAACTGAAGATCGTCCCTACCGGTGGTTAGTAGGAAGGCAATCGGATGTTATCCGATCTGCGGTGTTGACGTCCCTACCTGTGGTTAGTAGGAAGGCAATCGGAGGTTTTTCCGATTTGCGGTTCAGTGCGTGGCACTAGTGGAGCCTCACCGGATTTGGTGAGGGATGGACGTAGGACTGGGGATTCAGTCCGAACCACCTTAAAATCTTGTGTGTTGTGATTTGCTTGTGCGATTACTTTGTGTTAGATGCATGCTTAGGTTCAATCTCTATATTGAGTAATCATCTTGCTAAGCAAATCATTTGCGTCCTTCATTAAGCTAGTTATATTCCGATGTTATTATCTTTATCTAGCTTTAAAGAGGGTTGCATTGGGAAAAGAGGGACAGATCTATTCACTCCTCCCCTCTAGATCCGATATCCACTACTCAACAACCGCAACGACTCACCATGGGCCTCCACCTGGAAGTTCGGACATAGTTCGTTGCCAAGAGTTTTGCTTGTTTGGATAGCTGGGCTGCCGCATGCTGCCTGATGAGTCACCACAGGATGAACCGTGCCCAGAAGATTACAGGTCACGCCACTTGTATCACAGTAAAGGGCTTAAAGGAGAGAGGCGGATACAATGAGACGTCGCCGCAGCTTTAAAATTTAAAAAGTATTTCACATATATACTTTTGCAAATATCAAATTTGTTAAATAAACTCTTTATTTAGAATTATTATAAATAATATCCTTCAATTTTTTAAAAAGTATGTAGTCATGCTCTCGTTGTAACCCACATTTATTTAATTAGAGTAAAATATAGGTTTAGAGAGAAAATGACTAAATTACTTTCAAGTTAGTATCTCTCTCTCTCTCTCTCTCTTTCTCTCTCTCTAATAGCTCATAGAGTGGCCTCCCTCCTCTCCATCACGCCAAAGCACATGCGTGAAGCCATCTTCAAGGCGGCGAGGTTGGGGTTAAATAGTGGCATGAGACTCATTGATGTCGACAGTAACAACCACACTTGACCACTCAACTGGGGGGGGCCTTCCGACGTATCGTGTTTCTTCTTCTCCAGCAGTCATAGATGTCGACATCGTGGCTGCCGTTGGTAAGGAAAAGGGGGGAAGGATAGCTTCTAGGGTGGGGGAGTCTCTGAGCAGGGGGAGGGGGCTGCCAGGGTGGGGAGAGGGCGACTATCGCGGTGGGGGGGTATGCGAGTAGGGACTGGTGGGGGGGCCTACTCACCAGAGAGGGAGAGGGAGGCAAGGAGGGGTGGGGGGTGGGGCTGCTCTCTGGAGGGGGAGATGGGGGTCGGGAGGGGTGGGGTGGGGGTGCTCGCCGGAGGGGTAGAGGGGGCTACTCATCGGAGGGAGAGAGGGGAGTGGTAGGGTGCGATCGGTGCAAGGGGAAGGGAGGAGTGCGGGGTTACTCGTTGGAGGGGAAAGGGGGTGGCAGGGTGTAATGTCCCGGATCTTTGTTGGATCCTTATTGTGTCTTTTGGATTCTTTTCGGTGAGTTTCGGTTCACTTTTGTGCCTCCCGAGTTGAGTTTTACGATCCGTGTGGGTCTTTCTCTCGTACTAGTTACGGAACCCTGCGGTGAGTTTATTTCTCAGTTCATCGACTCATGGATGCTATAGCGACGATGTGATCTTCGAGCCGGTCGTTTCGACTAATTTTGTGTATTTTTCTGCGTTCGGGCCAAAAATCAATTTTTTCAGAAATTAGGAAAATTCCTAATTTCTTTCTATAAATTCAACTCCACTATCTCTCCTGCTCATTTTCTACTTCACGCTATCTCACTCCGTTCTTTCCCGTCTCTGGTCCGTTTGGCGCGGGGCACGCACCGTTGCGGAGCTGGCTGAGGTGTGGACGTGCTCGGGTGATCGGTTCGCGGGAAGGAGCAGCGGATGGAGCGTGGTGGGCGCGATCCCTCGGTGGATTCCGAGTGGGCGTCGTTCGTGATTCGGTGGTTTTCGGCGTGGTTTAGTCCCTTCGGGGCACGGTTTCTTCGGTGGAGGTAGGGAGATGGACCGCCACTTCCTTCTGCACGTTTTCCCTGCTTCTGTGCGTTGTTTGGTGCTCGATCGGGGGAGATCGGGCCGGTTTAGTGAAAATCGTAGTTTTTGGGGTTTTCAGGGTTCGCCGGAAAATGGCAACCATTTGCGGTGTGGTTAGTGTCAAACTGACCGTTGGGATGTCTGGATCCCATTCACGTAAGTTTCGTGTCGATCGGTTGTCATTCGAGGCCGGTAGGAGTCCGGGAACCTCGGTGACCCATTTAGGGTCGATTTGTCTAAATCGCCCCGATCTCTTGTTTTAGGGTTTGCATGTGGGCCTTTGAGCCTCCTAGAGTTATTTTTCGTCGTCTATGTTTGTTTCCCCTACGCTTCGGCGTGACTGGGGCGTGGAACGGCCCGATTTGGCGTTTCCACTATTTTCCCGCAGTGACTGATGTAGCGGTCGTTTCAGAGACCGTCACATGTCTCTGACGGCCCTACGACAGACCGTCACAGCGTCTGGGCATTTTTAGTTCTTCGTGGTTTTGGGAGTGTGATGGCCCAGGGGAGGCGCGTCACAGCTCTCTGACGCATCCGGGGTGATGCATCACGCTTGTTTTGTTGTCTAGCGTTTTGGGTGAGTCGGTTCCCCTGACGCGCCCGCCCTGGTGCGTCAGGTTTGTGTAACGCGCCTGCCCCATGCCGTTACACTCTGTTTTAGCTGGGTTGGGTGGCTGTGCCGGTTGTCTCTAACGGCCCTGCCCCCTTGCGTCACAGTGCTGTAACGCGTCCGTCGTGGACCGTTACGTGCTGTTTGTCCGAGTTTCAATTTTGGGTCAGTTGGCGTAACGCGCCTGTCCTCACGCGTTAGGTGGGCGTAACACGTCTGCGCTAGTGCGTTAGGCCGTTGTAACGCGCCTGCCCTGGTGCATTACGTGGCTCGCGTTATGTCTTTGTGCCTGTTGTCTCTGATGCGCCCGCCCTGGTGCGTCAGGCCCGTGTAACGCGCCTGTGCTAGGCCGTTACAGTCCTGTTGTGGCCGTGATGGCCGTTGGGCTTTCTGGTGTGCGGCCGTGTGTTGTGAGTCCGTTCTAGGTAACGTTAGGGGTTATTTTGTGGTGTGCCTGTCTATGTTAGGGTGATGTCTGTCACTCCCGTGGTCTGGCTGCTTTCCCTGTGGCCTTCGGTCGATGTTCCTATGAAGGCTAAGACTACGTTTCCGAGTCTGTCGGCAGTTTCCTGTGCTGCCTTTGGTGTTTGAGGTACGGGTGACAGTGCATGTTCGACTGTCTGTACTTCAGCGCCGCGTTTCGAGCTTCTTCCTTGCGTCTCCCTAGACGTGCAGCAGTCGAAAGGAGACCCCGATATACGGTTTGTAAGCTAGTTTCCGTCGGCTCCTGCGATTACCGTAGCATCCTACGGGGGGAGAAAACTAGCTAGAGGCCTGGCTCTAGGCAGGAGCCAGTGTGTGCACACGTGGTCAGGGGCTGAGGACTGACGCCGACGGGCGTGACCCTGACTAGTACTTGTACCTGTGTTTCCACGTGGGTCTGCGACTCGGCCTTGTCCGTGTTGGTCGCGCTTGGCGGGTGGTCGGGACACTTGTGGTGGGTGTTCTGGTGCAGTGTAAGACGTCAGTGGACGCATCTGGCCGTTCTCCCGGTGCGGGGGTTTTTCGTCGCGTGGCGCGCGACTCCCGTGCTCTTCCTGTGTTGTGACCTGTCCGGGTTGGCCTTTCCGTGGTTGTACTCGAGGTCTGTGCATGTCTAGGTCTTTTCTAGACTTTCTTTTGCATGCCTGTTGTAGGTGTAGGTTGGGGCGTTTGTGCGTGGTTTTTCCCCTTTTTCCTCGTTGCTCCTTACTCATCTTTCCCTTTCTAGGCATGCTTGCCTGTTCGGGTTATTCCCCTCGTCCTTACCTGTTCCCTACTCCTGTTTCCCTTTCTTTTGCAGCTTTCTAGTGTTGTTTCTTGCTGATGTCCCTGTTGTTCCGTGTTACTGCGTGTTTTTCAGTGGGGATCCGCGTGACCCCTACTGAGCCAGTGACACGAGGCTCACCCTTGCTTTTCAGGTGGGGTGATGTGTTCGTTCTGCTTCCGTGGATCCTGGAGTTCGAGTCGTAGCTACCAGCTGGTACCTCCGTCGGGCTTCCCCCGACTTCTTGGTACGTCTTTTCTTTCTGTCGACTGTACTGCTAGACTGCTGTCTTTAGCTTTGGACTTGACTCTGGTATATAATTATCTAAAATCTATTAATAATAAAAAGTAATTTTATTTCTGCTACTTTAGCAACCCGATCTAATGAAATTTAATTGCTTGCTGCTATATCTGTCACTTCAATGTACTACACGGCAATCCTTTTTCCCTTCGGAGCTTTACCGCTCTTGGGAGGCCTCGCGGATTCCAAGTGGTATGAGGTGTATTCGGTAGTCCTACCGGGTATATCTGGTATCCGGAATCCGGGTCGTCACAGTTGGTATCAGAGCGTTGTTGTGTGAAGTACATGGGGATCTCAGATATACAGTGTCCAGAGTCGCTAAGTCCAGTACAGTCTTCAGCTGGCATTAGGTCGTTTTGTGGTTGTGTTGTCGGGTTGTTCTTCCCTGCATACCCTTGCTAGTCCTTGAATTTTGAGGATGAAATTTCTTAAAGGAGGGGAGGATGTAATGTCCCGGATCTTTGTTGGATCCTTATTAAGTCTTTCGGATCCTTTTCGGTGAGTTTCGGTTCGCTTTTGTGCCTCCCGAGTTGAGTTTTACAATCCGTGTGGGTTTTTCTCTCGTACTAGTTACGGAACCCTGCGGTGAGTTTATTTCTCAGTTTATCGACTCGTGGATGCTACAGCGACGATGTGCTCTTCGAGCCGGTCGTTTCAACTATTTTTGCGTAGTTTTCTGAGTTCGGGCCAAAAATTAGTTTTTTTAGAAATTAGGAAAATTCATAATTTCTTTCTATAAATTCAACTCCACTATCTCTCCTGCTCATTTTCTACTTCACGCTATCTCACTCCGTTATTTCCCGTCTCTGGTTCGTTCGGCGCGGGGTGCGCACCGTTGCGGAGCTGGCTGAGGCGTGGACGTGCTCGGGTGATCGGTTCGCGGGAAGGAGCAGCGGATGGAGCGTGGTGGGCGCGATCCCTCGGTGGATTCCGAGTGGGCGTCGTTCATGATTCGGTGGTTTTCAGCGTGGTTTAGTCCCTTCGGGGCACGGTTTCTTCGATGGAGGTAGGGAGATGGACCACAACTTCCTTCTGCACGTTTTCCCTGCTTCTGTGCGTTGTTTGGTGCTCGATCGGGGGAGATCGGGCCGGTTTAGTGAAAACCGTAATTTTTGGGATTTTTACGGTTCGCCGGAAAACGGCAACCATTTGCGGTGTGGTTAGTGTCAAACTGGCCGTTGGGATGTCTGGATCCCATTCACGTAAGTTTCGTGTCGATCGGTTGTCATTCGAGGCCGGTAGGAGTCCGGGAACCTCGGTGACCCATTTAGGGTCGATTTGTCTAAATCGCCCCGATCTCTTGTTTTAGGGTTTGTATGTGGGCTTTTGAGCCTCCTAGAGTTGTTTTTCGTCGTCTAGGTTTGTTTCCCCTGCGCTTCGGCGTGAATGGGGCGTGGAACGGCCCGATTTGGCATTTCCACTGTTTTCCCGCCGTGACCGGTGTAGCGGTCGTTTCAGAGACCGTCACATGTCTCTGACGGCCCTACGACAGACCGTCACAGCGTCTGGGTGTTTTTAGTTCTTCGTAGTTTTGGGAGTGTGACGGCCCAGGGGAGGCGCGTCACAGCTCTCTGATGCGTCCGGGGTGATGCGTCACGCCTGTTTTGTCGTCTAGCGTTTTGGGTGAGTCGGTTCCCCTGACGCGCCCGCCCTGGTGCATCAGGTTTGTGTAACGCGCATGCCCCAGGCCATTACACTCTATTTTAGCTGGGTTGGGTGGCTGTGCCGGTTGTCTCTAACGGCCCTGCCCCCTTGCGTCACAGTGCTGTAACGCGTCCGCCGTGGACTGTTACGTGCTGTTTGTCTGAGTTTCAGTTTTGGGTCGGTCGGCGTAACGCGCCTGTCCTCACGCGTTAGGTGGGCGTAACGGGTCTGCGCTAGTGCGTTAGGCCGTTGTAACGCGCCTGCCCTGGTGCGTTACGTGGCTCGCGTTGTGTCTTTGTGCCTGTTGTCTCTAATGCACCCGCCCTGGTGCGTCAGGCCCGTGTAACGTGCATGTGCTAGGCCGTTACAGTCCTGTTGTGGCCGTGATGGCCGTTGGGCTTTCCGGTGTGCGGCCGTGTGTTGTGGGTCCGTTCTAGGTAACGTTAGGGGTTGTTTTGTGGTGTGTCTGTCTATGTTAGGGTGATGTCTGTCGCTCCCGTGGTCTGGCCGCTTTCCCCGTGGCCTTCGGTCGATGTTCCTATGAAGGCTAAGACTACGTTTCCGAGTCTGTCGGCAGTTTCCTGTGCTGCCTTTGGTGTTTGAGGTACGGGTGACAGTGCATGTTCGACTGTCTGTACTTCAGCGCCGCGTTTCGAGCTTCTTCCTTGCGTCTCCCTAGACGTGCAGCAGTCGAAAGGAGACCCCGATATACGGTTTGTAAGCTAGTTTCCGTCGGCTCCTGCGATTACCGTAGCGTCCTACGGGGGGAGAAAACTAGCTAGAGGCCTGGCTCTAGGCAGGAGCCAGTGTGTGCACACGTGGTCAGGGGCTGAGGACTGACGCCGACGGGCGTGACCCTGACTAGTACTTGTACCTGTGTTTCCACGTGGGTCTGCGACTCGGCCTTGTCCGTGTTGGTCGCGCTTGGCGGGTGGTCGGGACACTTGTGGTGGGTGTTCTGGTGCAGTGTAAGACGTCAGTGGACGCATCTGGCCGTTCTCCCGGTGCGGGGGTTTTTCGTCGCGTGGCGCGCGACTCCCGTGCTCTTCCTGTGTTGTGACCTGTCCGGGTTGGCCTTTCCGTGGTTGTACTCGAGGTCTGTGCATGTCTAGGTCTTTTCTAGACTTTCTTTTGCATGCCTGTTGTAGGTGTAGGTTGGGGCGTTTGTGCGTGATTTTTCCCCTTTTTCCTCGTTGCTCCTTACTCATCTTTCCCTTTCTAGGCATGCTTGCCTGTTCGGGTTATTCCCCTCGTCCTTACCTGTTCCCTACTCCTGTTTCCCTTTCTTTTGCAGCTTTCTAGTGTTGTTTCTTGCTGATGTCCCTGTTGTTCCGTGTTACTGCGTGTTTTTCAGTGGGGATCCACGTGACCCCTACTGAGCCAGTGACACGAGGCTCACCCCTGCTTTTCAGGTGGGGTGATGTGTTCGTTCTGCTTCCGTGGATCCTGGAGTTCGAGTCGTAGCTGCCAGCTGGTACCTCCGTCGGGCTTCCCCCGACTTCTTGGTACGTCTTTTCTTTCTGTCGACTGTACTGCTAGACTGCTGTCTTTAGCTTTGGACTTGACTCTGGTATATAATTGTCTAAAATCTATTAATAATAAAAAGTAATTTTATTTCTGCTACTTTAGCAACCCGATCTAATGAAATTTAATGGCTTGCTGCTATATCTGTCAGTTCAATGTACTACACGACAATCCTTTTTCCCTTCGGAGCTTTACCGCTCTTGGGTGGCCTCGCGGATTCCAAGTGGTATCAGGTGTATTCGGTAGTCCTACCGGGTATATCTGGTATCCGGAATCCGGGTCGTCACACAGGGTATGACAGGCGCGAGGGGAAGTGGAGGGTGATGAACCTCCGTGGAAGAGGCTCGCGTGGCTGGTGTTGCGCGACGCAGAGGGAGGGGCAAACGGTGCGACCGACGATGGGGTGGCGGTGGTGGTGACAGTGTTGGATCTACACTCGGAGGAGGCGCCAGGCTGTGGTGGGGTCATAGGGTTTGGTGTAGGGTGAGGTGATGGGTAGCGCAACACGGCAAAATTCACAGCAAGAAGAAGTGTAAGGATCTAAGCTGGGATCAAAAGAATGCATTGGAAACAGAAGTTTAAAATTTTATCATGGCTGAGTCGATCGCTCGGGCGTGATTCCCGATAAGTATATAGAACAAAATCTGATTTTACCTCTATGATATGCGGATCACAGTGAAGCGAAAAGTGGTCTCTCGCGACGGTAATGAACCACCTATATGCACTTATTTTTAACATCACATTGAGTGAATTTCATATCGCATCGTAATGTCCCAATGTGGTTCTTATTATTGAATCATTTGATTGATCATTCCCCATTTTCCTTGAACTTGCTCATATTTAACCTCTCTCATCCCCCTCCTAGGAGTAAGTTAGTCACCCTTTTTCTTCCCCTCCGCTTCACCTTCCTCTACATTGCCATCCTCCATATCACCTTCTTGCCCACCGCCTTCTTTGCCATCACCTCCTTTCTCTTCACCTTTCTCCTCTTTGCCTTCTCCCTCTTCCACCTCATATACCCATCGTCTTCTTTCTCGATTACATATTTCTTAAAATCACGTCTACATGCGTGCACGCGATTTGACTTCTTAATCCTAACCGATTAACTATTTCAAGTTTGATTCGATTGTGTATTTATCTAAACTGCGTCGACCATGGAAGACACTAATAAGCTTTCTAATTATTTATGGTCATATTCTCTGAATTTTCTTTTCTTAATTAACCCCTCTAATTCACGTCTTCCTGAAGAGACGCTATTCAGATTGCATCCCGTCAAGCAGACGCGATTTAATTGCATAGTTAAAAAACCCAATCCAAGCCCAGTTGGTAATTATCCTAAGTAGGGTGTCTTGCGTGTAAAGGGAAGGGAATCTAAGGTTTTCTAATTCATGGAGAGTTGATCTTGGAAGTGTTGGGTCCCGTAGTGCAGGAACACGGATCTATAGGGGGGGTGAATAGATCCTACTACTAAAAACTATGATCGATTAAAAACATAGACAAGCGCACAGCGGAATTAACAACCTTGACGAGATTGAAGATTTCACTCAAGCAAGATGATTAAATTCTCTCAATCTCACCGTTCACACACGATTAAGATAAACACATTAAGCTGTTAAACATAATAAGGTAAACCACAATGCAAACCATAGGACACTGAGATTTTTAAGGTGGTTCAAGACCACGACGGGCTCCCTACGTCCACCCCTCACCAAACCCGGTGAGGCTTCACTTGGGGATAAATCCCCAACACGGAGACGACGCTCCAAACACACACGGGGATGAATCCCCACACACACAGACGGAGATGAAGTCTCCCACACGATCCGACGACCGGATCACAAACACATACACGATCCGACGACCGGATCACAACACACACACGATCCGACGACCGGATCACAACACACACACACACGCTGCAACAACCGCAGCACAATAACACAAACACGATCACACAAAGGCGATCAAACACGACCGTATACACAAACGGTCACACACACGAGTATCTCTATTGTTCAGAAAATAAACACAAATACTCAAGCATGCTCAAACCCAAAATATAGATCATAGAACATATTACAAAGAACTGATAGAAGACATAGAAATGATCCCCCTTTGTTTTCCAAGGCCGGTTGATGATGTTCCTTGAACCACGAGTTGGAGGTAGTCGGATGACGATGATTCTTACGTCCTCTTGATCCTCTCTTCGATCCGCTCCTTTTCTTCTTCTTCCACGAGCTCCAGATCTTCACGGATGTAGATGATATCCTCCTTGAAAGAGCTCCACTACGTTTTCCCCCTTTTCTTCACCTATACGAAAGAACAAATGAGCATTAGGGTTAATCACTTCTGAAATTCGGAGCAACACATTGATATATATAGGAGACAAACCAAATGACCCATATACCCCTTCTAAAATGAGTTTAAAACACCCTAACATGATTAGGAACCATTAGGGTATATTTTAGAATGGTTTAATAGGGTTTACAATAAGTTTAAAACACTTTCGTAAGTCCCGTCCGGAAGGGGTCGACCCACGGCAACCAGGTTGCTGGAATACACAAAAAGAGGCCCTCTGTTACAGGGGTCGACCCTTTCAGTGGGGGTCGACCCCTGGGGTCGACCCTTGGCAACTAGGTTGCTGTCGGGGCCAAAAAAAGAGCCAGGTTTAAAGGAGTCGACCCCATGGGTCGACCCTTTTAGTGGGGGTCGACCCCAAGGGTCGACCCTTTCAGGCAGGGTACACAAAAACAGCTCTGCGCGCTTCGGCGGCAGGAATTAATTCTCCTAGCTCCGAACTCCGATCGAAGCGAGACTGGAGGCGTTGGAAAGAGGACTCCCAGAGCTACAACATAAAATTTTTAGATGGGAGATCCAATGGTTGGATTGAAAATGGTGAAGACTTTAAGATAGTTTGAGTTTGAAAAACAACTAAAACCACCATCAAACCAAAGGGAAACAATTGATTAAATGTTACCATAATCCCATGAAGATCAACAATGATTTTACATCCTGAAAAACATGATAAACCAAGAGGTTAGTTGAGAATCAAACTCATGAATCAAGCATTAACAATCTCTACAAGGGAGCTCAACATTCAAACATAAGGCGACCAAATCTTCAACAATAAAATGCTTCATCACACAAGTGTTAACAAGAATGCCAAATGCAAAGCATGCATAATTATCATGGAACCACATTCATTCAAATGGCATTCTTGTTGACAAAAACTAATATTCATGATGCCTTATTTTCACGAGGAACATTGTCTTCACATGCATCTCACACATCAGTATATACCAATCATGCAAACATGTTTTCTCATGAATTCTCTTGAGTACAGGGCATGTGCATTCTTCCAAGCATGTTTCACAAATTCATGCACACATTGAAATCACAATAACTCTATGAATGATATGTCACTATCAGTCAATTAGAAATTTGTGTTCAGTGAACACAATCTCATAGATTAAGACCCAAAAGAAGTCATCTCCAGAAAAGCCATCTTCATGCAATTCTTTCATACCGAAGTCATTAACTCAAGCTTTTAGAGCAAAGTACACATGACCAATCATTCATCCAATGCATGAGCAATATGAAACCAACTTTCATGAAGTCTTGTATGAATATTTCAAGCCCAAAAATATTATGAAGAAAATGCATGAAAATATCCAACCAAGACGTTGAAAGCTATTAGATGAAATGAATGAAATGTAGAAGAATCATTGCAATGCAATGAGAGAGGCATCCCCCTTTTTTTTCAATAAGATCTTCATTGACGCACTCCTTTGAGTTCCAAACATGAAGCATGGATTTTGATCTTGCAAATCAAAATATTCAAGGCATGAGATCCTTAAATACAAATCATTCATATAACTTTCAAACATGAACAGAGTTAACTCCCTTTAAGAAGAAGAGCTTCATTGATGGACTCCTTAAGATTCCAAGTATGAGCCATGAAGTTGTATTCCTACAAACCAACATAAATATAACCAAGTGTTCACATGACTGTCAAGAGTGAACATTAACTCCATCAACTCATCAACTCAAGATATAACACATGTTGCTCAATGAACCACATACACACACAAACACAATCGTTTTGATATCATTGAAACCAAACACCAACTAGAGGATACAACAGGAAGTATTTCCAATCCTATCGTATTTGGGATCCAAGTTATTATCTACTATGATTTTAAGTCCAGAAATACTTTTCTCTAGAAATAAATCACCCCTCTAAGGGTTACAAGGTTAGAGAAAAAGAAAAAGCTTGGGTGTTAGAGAGGGGGGGAAAAACTTCGTTAAAAGGGCTACAAAAAAGGTTGGAAACTTTGAAGAGGTTGAAAATTTGTGAAAAAAGGTTGAAAGAATTGGAGAAGAAGAGGTCTTCCCTTTGAACATGAAATTTCTCCCCTTGAAGCCTCTTGGAGTCTTTGGAGTCCATAGAGAAGCCTTTCATATCATCACAATAAGCTTTTCACACATGTCTTTCTCCCTTAGTTCATTAGTGTTTTTTAATCTTCTAGTTGCATGCATCATTCATCACTTGTTTTTTTAGTTATTTATCTTCATTGAGAATTTCATCTAGTGCAACTCTTGCACAAAGTTCATTTATCATATCATTTAACCACCCTTTGCATCAAAAGGGGATTTCAAAACAATACCAAGAAGGTGTGTATTAATCACAATTTCATCATATCTTACTTCAAAAGGATTGATACTACATTACATGTGAAGGTATGAAGCATGCAGCACCGTCCCCCAACCCTCTATTAGGGTTTTGGCCACGGCTAGCCATGGCCTCGCTGGGGGAGGTATCGATGCCTCCCCTCTCTCTGTCGGGCAATCACAAGTCTCCAGCAGATCCCCTCTCCTCTTATTCTTGTTGTGTAGTGGACAGCGGATCTAGAGGGGAGGGGTGAATAGATCTGCCCCTCTTTTCGCAATGCAACCCTCTATATAGCTAGGTAATGATAATAGCAGCGGAATATAACTAGCTAAACGAAGAACACAATGATTTGCTTAACAAGATGATTATGCAATATAGATATTGAACCTAAGCATGCATCTAACACAAAGTAATCGCACAAGCAAACCACAACACATGAGATTTTAAGGTGGTTCGGACTGAATCTCCAGTCCTACGTCCATCCCTCACCAAATCCGGTGAGGCTCCACTAGTGCCACGCACTGAACCGCAAATCGGAAAGACCACCGATTGCCTTCCTACTAACCGCCGGTAGGGACGTCAACACCGCAGATTGGACAGCTTTCGATTACCTTCCTACTAACCACCGGTAGGGACGATCTTCAGTTCCAAATGTTTGAATGAAATGGAAAAGAATAAGATATGAAAACACTCAAACAAGATATGAAATATGTTCAAAGAGAAAAGATCTTGTCTGAGTTTGGTGGAGCTTGAATCTGATGATTCACTTGGCTTGGAGTTGATCTCCTCTTGAAGTAGCTTGAATCACTTGGAGATATGATGAAGAACTTCTTCCCGGAGTACTGTTCACAGCTACAGTACTTCGAACTCCTTTCCCTTGAACACACCCTTGCAGCTTCTATGGATCACCTTGAGATGAGGAAGAGGAAGATGATTGCAACTTTTTCTTCACTTGGCTTGAAGTTGATTTCCTCTTAAAGTAGCTTCAATCACTTGAAGATTTGATGAAGAACTTCTTTCCGGAGTAGCTTGATTTCCTTCTTGAAACACCCTGCTTGTGGCTTCCTTTGATCACCCTTCTTATCCTTGAGTGCTTCTAGCTTTGGTGGAGGTTGCTTGCTTCAGATCTCACCTTGAAACACCTTGGATGGATGAAGAACTCCAGCCCGAAGTACTGTTCACGGAGGTGCTACAGTACCTCGAAAATGGCCTCCCTCGATCTCTATTGAAGCCTTGAAGTATTATGGTTTCCAACCCTCTTGTATTGGTTTTATAGACCTTGAATGGTCTGTAGACAAGCCTCAGACCATATCCACAATTTGTGGGTGTTTAGGTGACTTTTGGATTAAACAAATCCATGTTGAATGGCCCTTTTCGAAGTTGGAAATAAAGTCAACATTGAAGGCTCGGGACTGGCGGTCGACCTGCAGCTCCTGGCGGTCGACCGCTACTGTAAAACTTGCATTCGGGTGATCCCTGGGAATTTCGGTCAACCGCCATTGGCTGGCGGTCGACCGCCAGCTGAAAGACTGCAGACTGGCGGATGCTGGCTGGGGCGGTCGACCGCCCCTGTGCTGGCGGTCGACCGCCAGCTGGGCTGAATCCGGGCTTGCCTGGGTCGGTCCGTTATCTGCTTCAGCTCCGTCGTTCAACTCTATTAGCAGCCCGTGCATGTTTGTGGCATCGCCCTTGACAGTCTTGAAGATTTTATTATTGAGTCTTCAATCAAATTTTTGTCGCGCAGGTCGATCCGCGTGCGAGGGCGCAACATTGAGCCTCCATTTGCATATCTGTCATGAACACAACAACACATATGTCAGTCATATAGGAGTGAACAACAACAATGACTAATAGTGTTTAGCCATTATCAAAACCAAGAATACCACAGAATGCATATGACCATAGAATGATGTCGAATGACCTAAGTGACCACAGAATGACTCAAATGACTTCAGGGACACAACAATTCTCCTCATGTTGGGCCCTCTGGAGCCTATGCAAACCCTCAGGGTTGCTCGCCCCCTCAGAAAACTCAGAGGACTTTTGTACAAGCTTTGGTCTCTTCCTTGGCGCCGCCCTCCTTGGATGTACATGATCACCCATAGGCCTTCACTGTTGGTGGAGAGCCAACCGTTTTCTTTGATGCTCATGAGGTTGGGCAATCGTTCTCACCCTTTAAGTATGTTGTGGTCGCTCTGACTCCCCAGGGACGTCCTCCGTTCCCAGAAATTAGGTCTCACATCTCCTAGCACTTCGCTTTTCAAAAAGACTTCATCCTGAGCACGTTGGGACCAAAACATCTTCTATTCAAATTCCAATGCTATAAGGACTATTTGTAAATCCTTCTTAGGGAATTTCTCTATGTCTAGGGCCGCGCCTTCAAGTTCTATAAGTGGACAATGGAATTCTCCCCAAAGATAGATTATCCTATCATCCCGGTTTGGGTGGAATTTCTAGGCCTTCCGGTGAACTTCTTCCAGGAACAAATGATACATGCTATTGCTGGAAATATTGGCTTGGTGTTGACGGTTGATCCCAATACCAAAAACTTGATAAACACATTTGTGGCCAGAGTTTGTGTGGAATTGAATCTTCTCAAGCCTCGGCCCAGTCGTATTTGGATTGGTATCCCAAGCGGTGGAGCTTGGAAGAAGATTGCTTATCTAGATGTTCATGTTGGGTCCCGTAGAGTAGGAACACGGATCTAGAGGGGGGGTGAATCGATCCTTCTACTAAAAACTATGTCCAATTAAAAACACAACTAGTACACAGTGGAATATACAAGATAGAGTAATTTAATCTAAACATGTTTAAACTAGATTCACTCAATCTCACCGAGCTCACACGATTGCACAAACAGATAGGATAGTGAACACACAATCACAAGAATCAAAGCACAAGACACAGGGATTTTTAAGGTTGTTCGGGACCACGACGGGCTCCGTACGTCCACCCCTCACCAAACCGGTGAGGCTTCACTACACGCTATAAAATGTAGCAACACGGGGACGAACCCCAACACACACACGCTACTTCCGCAGCAAACCACACACGAGGCCTTCCCTCAAACTACTGCCACAGCAGCACACCACACTGGGGAACACACCCCGAACAAATTCCTCACACGGAGTCACAACTCCATCCACACACACGTAAGGCAATGCCTACACAATCACACGGGATTAAACTCCTAACCACACACGCGGATATACTCCGCACAAATCGACACACATAAATCAACCCACACACTCGGAGACCCCTTTCTCCGAACACCCACACAAAGTATTATCTCAAATGTATATGAACCAAAAACACATATATGCTATGACCCTCCAAACAAATTATAGAGATGAAAAATAGACAGATGCATCAAGTATAAGGCTCCCCCTTCTTCAGCAAAATCTGATTCTCCTTGCTCGTTGACGGATGATCATGATTTAAACATCATCTTATTCGTCTCCTCGAGATGCACGTCTTTACCTTCTTCCAATTTCTTCTTCACCTGAAAGAACAGATAGAAATGATAAGCTCAAACTTTAAGCTAATCTCAAACAAGACAATAGAAATGAACGGTTCAGAGATCCCCCTCTTCATCTTCATCCTATACAAGGATCACATGAGCATTAGGATTATTGAATCACACAATTCGCAGCTCACATATATGTATGCAAGAGAGAGTGGATATAAGACTTATAAAACCATCCTAAGATGTCTTAAAGTAGATATTCAAGCTCTATCAACAACGATTTTGAGAAATCAGAATGAAGAAGATGTTGCAGTGATTAGAGCTCCCCCTTTCTCTCCTTTGAACATATTTGAATGCTTCTACAGTATGAAACCCGTTCTTGAAGAAGAATGATTGATTCTTGCATGGATGATGCTTGTAGCATGAATTTCTTCGCAGCTTGTGGCAGAGGAATGGATGAGGACGTGAAGCTTTGTTCTTTCCTTCACACACAAGCTCAGATCAGCACTAGAGAAGCCTTGGAGCAGCTCCTTGCGTCCTGCACCTTCAAAGGTTAGTGATAGAACTGATTTTCGAAAATAGATCTCCACACCTTGGGTTTTTGGCCAAAGAGAGGGTTACATATATTTAGAATGGTCAAGGGACAGCTTAGAGATCAGATCCACGAATTAGGGAGACATTTGAAGTCCCGCGATCAATGACACCCAAGAGGGGGGTGAATTGGGTGATTACCAATTTTAGGGAAAACTTTTAGCTTTTTACAAAATATGTGATAAACGATAATTAGCAATAGAAAGCTGATTAACCAATTCACTCAAAATCACCGATCCCACACGACCATACAACGAAAACAATCAAACCACACAAAAACACACAATGCACAACGATTTTTAAGGTGGTTCGGATGCAACGACGGCAATCCTACGTCCACCCCTCACCAAACCCGGTGAGACTTCACTCGGGGATAAATCCCCAAACAGAGACGACGCTCCAACCACATACGCAGGACGACACCTGCACACACACACGGGGACGCGCCCCAACCCACACACGGAGACAAGCTCTAACACGCACACACACACGGAGATGAACTCCAACACGATTCGACAACCGGATCACTACCACACACACAAGATCGAATGGATCTAAATAGACCCACACACACACAAACGCAGATCTAGGAAGATCCATGTACACACACGAATCAATTACAACACACACACAAACAACCACAGATCCAACACGATCCACACACACATAGATTCTACAGTTTATAAAGAACACAAATACAATACCCAAAACATAAATACGATGAGGCTTAGTTTAGAAAACTCCTGTTTCGGGTTCCCTTTGAATGCATGCTGCGGATCTAGAACATATCTTCAATCTTCACTTGACCGAAGCTTCAATTCGTGCTTGCTCGCTTTTCTGCTTTCTTGCTTGCTCGGCTTCTCCTCTTGAATCTTTGCTTGATTCTTTTCCTTGGATGATGTTGGCTTCAGATCTACCTTGAATGGCTTGAGGTTGGATGAAGGTGTTGCTGCACGAGGTACTGTTCACGGAGCTACAATACCCTCTTCTTCCTCCTTGGACAGCCTCCCCTTGATCTCCACTTGAATCCCCATGGTTCTTTGCTTGCTTGCTTGCATATCCTCTTGATTGGAGCTTTGTTGGCTTCAGATTGAGCTTGAATGGCTCCAGATGGATGAAGAAATTGTTGGACGGAGTACTGTTCACGCAACTCTTCTTGCTCTTGCAACAGCTCACTTTCCCCCTTGATAGCCTCTATTAGATCTCACATTAGGTGCTTAGGGTTTATGACCCTTTAGGTTGGTTTTATATCTCTTGAAAGGCCCTTGGACAACCCCTAGACCAGATCCACGAATCCTGGTGTAATTGGGGGCAAAAGGATTAAAGAAATGGGGTGAAACCCCTCTTCTCGAGCTTGACACAAAAGTCAACAAAAGTGGGCATCGGGCTTGGCGGTCGACCGGAGGGCATGGGGCGGTCGACCGGAACCTGTAAATCCTCGAACTTTTAGGCTCTGGCAAAACCGGTCGACCGGACGCCTAGGGGCGGTCGACCGCTACCTGCAGAATCTGGAATTTTTAGGCTCTGGCAATTCAGGTCGACCGGCCAAGGCGTGTAGGTCGACCGGAAAGACCTATACCTGCAAAATTGAAGTGTTAGACCAATGAAACATGTCCAAAAGTCAAAAGCTTCAAGTCCTTACCAAATCCATGCATTTAGGGGTTGGATTCACTTGGTTTATGCATTTGAAACATCTAGACCATTAGAGCGTTTCTAAATTTGTTCCGGGGGCTCCGTCCCCGGAAACCCCCGCAAGGGGCGCTGCCCCCTTGACCCCCGCGACCTGACCGCGCAGGTCGACCGCGGGCGAGGGCGCACGATGGCCAGAAGGGTTTCATGTTGAATGTGCATGAATGATGTGTATACATAAGATACACAAGGTGAGATCGATGCTAAGCATGAGATACACAAGGTAAGAGTCTCACCAATGGTTCTTGATAGTAAATGACATATACCACCCATTTTGGATTGTAGAGGAGCATGGTGCTTATCCATAAGTTTAGTTCACCAAGTGATTGCCATGTGTTTGATCCTGCAAGCAAGATAGTTAAGGTTAATACCATGCTTATTCACATTAAAGAGGTTATGAAACCTCTTGCCTCTTGTGAAAATAATTCAATCAAGCATGAATCAAGACCATGTACCATTGCCATTTACCATCTCAAACATATTTAAATATGAATGTGCAATCAACCATAAGTTTAGTTATCATCACTCAATCACACATTAAGTTTAGTTATCATTAAAACCATAACGCCAACAATCATCAAAATCATAACTCAACAACATTTAGGGCATTTGGAATTGATTGGTAGGACTTTTGGTGCAAGAAAATGGCGGTCAAACATCGCGGCTGGGCGTCCGACCGGAAGGGGTCGACCCTCGGGCACACAGAAACCAAACAGAACCTAAAATTTGGTTCTGGGTTACAGGGGTCGACCCTTGGGGTCGACCCATTGAAGGGTCGACCCCAGGGGTCGACCCTCGTGCTTCCAGAACCCAAATAGAACCAAAGCTGGTTCTGGGTTACAGGGGTCGACCCTAGGGTCGACCCCTTTCAGCAGGTTTCAAAACTTAGTTCTGTTTTGAACAGAACTTCGGAGGGTCGACCCGATGGGTCGACCCCTTCTTGTTTGGGTATGAAAAAGGGCTAAAACCTCCATCAAATCAAGGGAAAACAATTGATTAAATGTTACCAAAATTCCATGAAGATCAACCATGATTTTTCATCCTGAAAAATAAGATAAAACAAGAGGTTAGTTGAAAATCAAGATCTTTACATCAAGCATTAACACTATGAACATGTTCACAATAAAATACATCATTGAACATATTCTAAGAGTGAAGGAGGAACGAGATATCCATTTAACTCCATATAGCAACACTTACTTCATTGTTTTACCTGAGTTCACATTTCTTGTTGATTGGTTGAATCATTCATACACAGAGTCATGAAATTCCAAATATCATTCACCATTGCATGATAGTATAAATGTGAAATTCAAAGAGTAAGGAGCCAAGCCACATAAAATAATATTGAGTCACATTCAATTTGATCATCATCCAAACTCTCATCAATCCACACATCATTACCTTGGGGGCTAGCAATGGTATTTGCATCTCAATCAATCATTTAGCATTACCATGCATGACATGAGGCTCAATATGACATTTATCCAAGCATGTTTTCCACAATGCAATGTGCTAACATCAAAGCACATATGAGCCTGATAGAGTCACAATTGCATCGACATGATATCCCAATTTTGTAATCATCAAACACATGAAGACATGAATAACCATTCACGGACAAGGCCAAGCACCAAAGGCATTTTGTAATCATCAAAATCACATACACAACAATCTCCCCCATTTTGATGATGACAAAATATTTATGCTATAATGCTCTCTCCCCCTTTGACATAATCAGAAATGGGGAGCATGACGGGAAATCCAGAAGGGCAAGAACCCATGGACAACGGGGTGATAAAGAGAAACAATATGCACAATATGCATGAACTAAGTGCAAAACTGATTGATACTAATTGTTGAAATTGGAAATGTAAATGTGGACAATATGGTCATCTAAAATGCAAGATGACAAAACGATTTGTAAATGCTCACGAGTTGCAGCAATTGGAAATGGTGTATGGCATGACAATGATGAGCAAGCAACCAAGCACTCAAACACCCATAGAAAGATATTGACTCATGCAAGTCGTGATGAGTTAAGCAGATAAGATCTCATGCATAGCTCCCTCTTTGACAATGACACATTAATGATTGGCTTTGATTTTTGAATTTTTAGATTTTTAGTTTTCTTGTGAAATGCATGAAACATGATGTATGAAAATGATGAGACATGAAATGCATACAATGTAATCAAGCAGATATCTATAGATACATGCAACATAACTCCTTCACAAGAAGTGATACTAATTGATTTACAGTGAGGGGATAGGTGTAGGAAAAGTGCAAATGAGTCATTAAGTTCAGAATGCTCATGATTACACCTAGAGGATTATGCAGATAAATAGGAGAAGACGTACAGCAGGTCAAGCAATTAATCAAATTTTCAAAATACATATCAAATCAAATTACCATGTGTAAGTGAGTAACATGAGTATGAATTTTAGCCATATGGATAACCAGATTTTCAATTAAACACAATAATAATTGCACAGACTGCATTTCAATCTAGAGAACAGCGTATTGGAGGCTTCGCTCTTCCTCATCAAATTATCATCAGTAATTATCACACTGACAATCTGAATTTTTCTAAGAAGGATCAGGTTCAAATAATTCCTTTTTGACGCGAGGAGACACATGGAGCTCATACCAGAATCCCCGGTTACTCAGAATACTGAACCTTGTCACCTCATTTTAACAGAGGTACTTTAGTCAACACTTTTCAGAATTGAACCACATCACGTCTTAGGTGACATGTGCCAATTTACTCAGTGAGACTTAGCATTGCTCTACCTTTCATTTCAACCAATTTTTTATGTGGAGGCATGCATCTTTTTCCTCAACTGTCTCTTATTATCCATGCAGCAAGTTGAATTACTTTAGAGTGTTGAAATGAAAATCCTATATCCTTATGAATAACACTCAATTTCACATTAAAGTGCATGAAGTGTACGAATTTGATTTAACATGTATGGAGAAAATTTAACTTAGAACAGGATAGTGTAGCTCCCCCTATGTAAATGCAATAAGCATGAAATGCTCCCCCTGAGAGTTTGACATGAAGCACATTTGTTAAGACTCAGATGCAACATTATTTAACAATGGAGTGTTTGGTCTTAGAAGATTCAAAGGAAGGGGTTGAATAGCATATAATAACATGCAAGCATACAATGGAGATATGCATATGCAATGCAAAATGAAAAGATATGCAATTTCAGTTCTTGAATTGTTGGCCCCAAAGATATGAGACCAATTGTTGGAAGTATTCATTTTGGCATTTATGCAACATGAAATGTTCAAAATGATGCATTTCAAAATATGCACTATATGTATGCTGACAATGCCAACTATGCAACAAGACACACGATGAGCTTCATCTTCCGAAAGCTCTATTTGAATGATATGCAGAAAGTGATATGCAAATATGCAATGTGATGCAAGATTTCAGATTTCACATGTCACTCTATATGCACCTAATGCAACTGATGCATGACATGCATTACCAAATGTTAAAATGTGAGGACACAATTTTATTTTGAAAAGAGAATTCAGAAAATTCATGCAAAACATCAAAATCATCACATGTGAACTTTTCTTGAAAACAGTTGTGCGTTTATCCAAAAAGATGAGTGGCACATTGGTAAAGACCATGGAACATTGATCAAATTCAGTCCTCAAAATGTTCAGCCACAGAACAACATCATCATGCTTAGAGAATGGAAAACATCAATCTCAAAATTTTCAGCTTGCAAGACTTTCCCATAATCAATGCATGATTTCAGAAAATTCATTTAAGTTTGATGCCATATCCATAGATGATTCATGGTACCGGGCGGAGACACATTCTCACGCATGGTGATAGCTTTCAGACAGGCTTGACATGCCCTTCCACATGTCACCATTTTATATACCATGTAATCATTGAAATGATGATCAGAAACAAAAGTATTATCATTTGACATCGGGGGTTTAGCAAAAGGCATTCAATGGCTACACTCTCATATATACTACTCAAATGTTTTAATACCATTCAGCCAAGTATTCATCATCCGCATTTTCAAAAGTAACCAAATGGTATTCAAAACTTTAAAATCACTGTCTGTCAAGATATGGCATTAACATCAAGACCAAAGAGCTTCAAACAAATACTTTATTTTCTCACCTTTATCTTGAGTTACCTTTATTAACATTCTCAAACTCTTCGCTTTATTTCGCTTGTTGTCATCTTCATCAACAAGCTCCTTTCTTTCTCTCCTGCAAGAAATATAACGATATTAGCCAAAGGAGTTCCATTGAGACCCCAAATTCGCATCTTATAGATTGTAACGTGTAAGGATATGAAAATACCAAGAACCCCATGTCAAAACCCTTTCAAAACTCCTCTAGGATAAGAAGAGAAACCCTAAGGGTAATGGGGTAAAAGCTCAAACCAATCGGTCCTCAAGATGCGCATTTCGACACCAACTGAGGAACATGCAAAACTGCCTAAGACAGTTAATCTGAGCCCAGAAATGCCAAACATGAATTAAACTCAATCTAGGCACATGGTGATACAGTCAAAAGTTTGAATTCTTACCATGATTTCAAGGGTTGATGGTCATAATCAAACCTGCACTGTAAAGAGCTCAGTTCATGTCAATATTAAGCCAATGCATATTGAAGAAATTAACTTCAAGGTTTTTCATCACATATGACTCTCTCTCTCAACAGATCAGTATCAACTCAGGGACAAGCCCAAGTTCACCAAGGCATCACATCAGAACTGGCCAAGTCAACTTAGGCTTCAACAAATGTCGACTTGAAGCATCCATAACCTTGGATTGGCCTCAATACATTCTTCCATCAAGATTCTCATATAGCAGACTTGACCATCCAAGCTTCCTTAGGTCCCTGGAGTTTAGCAACACTTTAAGAAGTGCATTTCATAGGAAATTCATTTTCTATACTTGTGCCTTGAGCATCCATCATCTTCCAAGCCTTCCACTTGGCCTCAAGGTAATCCTGCAACAAAGTTCTCATTTGGTTGTTTTGGGTACCCAAATCTTCTTGGGTCCCGGATGGTTAGTTGCACTTCTAATGGGTGCCTTCAACATTCTCTGGGCAAACATATCATCAAAATTCATCAAATCACAATCATGCATAGTATGCCCAACCTTTCCACAGTAATGACAACATTTTGAAGACTTCACAGAATTCTTATAAACAAGATAATCAAATTTCTGTGATTTAGCATGAATGTTATCATTATAAGTATGAAAATTTCTCTTCTTCACAACAGGATGAGCATGAAATTTCTGTGGGTTGGTAAAAGTATAATTATTTTTGACTTTGAAATTCTTTCTTTCATTTGCTTGCCAACACTGTGACACACGGTGTCCTAGCTTTCCACATTTAAAATAAACACCCATTTTTCTTTTGGAAACAAGTTTATTTTTGCATGCTTTCAAATCATCCAATTTCATAACGAAGCAATCATTCATCAAATGACCATGCTTACCACAATAATGACAATTGACATTTGTTGAGTTTGGAGCATGGTTTTTGTGACTTTTGTGAGCATGAATCCTATTGCTCCTAGGTTGTGCCTGAGCCTTGGGATTTGATTTCTCAACACAAGAAGCATTTGACATATTTGAGGAACATGAAGCATGCACAAAGGATGTTTGAGTCTTTAGCCATAGGCTTTCTTTTTGGTGGGTTCATACCCAAGACCTTCTCTTTAAAATTTTACCTTGGTCTCCAAAATCTTGTTCAAATTTTCTTCTCTATTGACAAACTTAGACAAAGAAGCATTCAGATCAAGAATTTCCTTTTCAAGTGATGAAATATGCAATTCATAGGAAATGATCTCATTGTCACAAGAAATGACTTTTTCATTCAATTGGGCATTGATGGTTTGGTAGCTTTCCATCTTTTGTTCTAACACATGCATCTTGTCAGATTCATCAACAATCACAGATTTCCCTTTTTCAAGTATTTTAAGATTTTTCAATCTACTTTCAAGCAGGGAGATCTGAATTAGTATCGCACTGTTCTCCTTTTTGAGTTCTTCATTTTTTATTTACAAGTTTATCATTCATAATCAATTCATTGCAAATATCTTGATCAATTGAGTTTGATTCCATTTTATTTTTCAAAACTTTTTCAGTTTTCTCCAATTAATCAATTATGTTCTTGAGGGTAACATTTTCATTTCTCAAACAAGCAATGGTTTCTTTGTGACATTCAACATCATGCTCTAAAAGTTCATTGAAGTTAACAAGCTCAGAACATTTATCACAAGAACCATTTTCATGGACCAAGTTTTCAGATTTCTTTTTCAATTTTTTATTTTCTGACTTGACTTTCTTATATTATTTTTTCAACTCATCATAAGCTTCAACAAGATCATCAAGAGTAAATTCTTCAGAATCAGAATTTACCTCTTCTGCATTTTTGTCACTTTATTGATCTGCATCATCGGCCATGAGACATTTTTGCCTTTCCTTCTCTTGAGCTTTGATCAACCGGTCCATAAGCTCCTTTGCCGTCCTACAAGAAGATACAAATGGATACTTGTTAGTACTTACAGAAGCTTTCAATAGACTCAAAGCAGTAACATTATCATGATGCATCATTTTATCCTGATTAGGCCACTTGGTCTCATCTAGAGGTAATATGTGTGGACCATGATAAATCAATTTCCAAAGACTAGGATTAATAGAATTGATCACCATACACAGTTTGCCTAGCCAAGAATTAAAATCCGAACCAGTGAAGATTGGCAAACAATTCATTGAGACATGTTCAACAGAAAAATTCATGATTGTAGAATGCACTGGGATCACTCTGTAGATCGCAAGATCTAGGGACAACAGAGCCTGGCTCTGATACCAATTGTTGGGTCCCGTAGAGCAGGAACACGGATCTAGAGGGGGGGTGAATAGATCCTTCTACTAAAAACTATGTCCAATTAAAAACACAACTAGCACACAGCGGAATATACAAGATAGAGTAATTTAATCTAAACAGGTTTAAACTAGATTCACTCAATCTCACCGAGCTCACACGATTGCACAAACAGATAGGATAGTGAACACACAATCACAAGAATCAAAGCACAAGACACGGGGATTTTTAAGGTGGTTCGGGACCACGACGGGCTCCCTACGTCCACCCCTCACCAAATCGGTGAGGCTTCACTACACGCTACAAAATGTAGCAACACGGGGACGAACCCCAACACACACACGCTGCTTCCGCAGCAAACCACACACGAGGCCTTGCCTCAAACTACTGCCACAGCAGCACACACACACACACACACTGGGGAACACACCCCGAACAAATTCCTCACACGGAGTCACAACTCCGTCCACACACACGTAAGGCAATGCCTACACAACCACACGGGATTAAACTCCTAACCACACACGCGGATATACTCCGCACAAATCGACACACATAAATCAACCCACACACTCGGAGACCCCTTTCTCCGAACACCCACACAAAGTATTATCTCAAATGTATATGAACCAAAAACACATATATGCTATGACCCTCCAAACAAATTATAGAGATGAAAACTAGACAGATGCATCAAGTATAAGGCTCCCCCTTCTTCAGCAAAATCTGATTCTCCTTGCTCGTTGACGGATGATCATGATTTAGACATCATCTTCTTCGTCTCCTCGAGATGCACGTCTTTACCTTCTTCCAATTTCTTATTCACCTGAAAGAACATATAGAAATGATAAGCTCAAACTTTAAGCTAATCTCAAACAAGACAATAGAAATGAACGGTTCAGAGATCCCCCTCTTCATCTTCATCCTATACAAGGATCACATGAGCATTAGGATTGTTGAATCACACAATTCGCAGTTCATATATATGTATGCAAGAGAGAGTGGATATAAGACTTATAAAACCATCCTAAGATGTCTTAAAGTAGATATTCAAGCTCTATCAACAACGATTTTGAGAAATCAGAATGAAGAAGATGTTGCAGTGATTAGAGCTCCCCCTTTCTCTCCTTTGAACATATTTGAATGCTTCTGCAGTATGAAACCCGTTCTTGAAGAAGAATGATTGATTCTTGCATGGATGATGCTTGTAGCATGAATTTCTTCGCAACTTGTGGCAGAGGAATGGATGAGGACGTGAAGCTTTGTTCTTTCCTTCACACACAAGCTCAGATCAGCACTAGAGAAGCCTTGGAGCAGCTCCTTGCGTCCTGCACCTTCAAAGGTTAGTGATAGAACTGATTTTAAAAAATAGATCTCCACACCTTGGGTTTTTGGCCAAAGAGAGGGTTACATATATTTATAATGGTCAAGGGACAGCTTAGAGACCAGATCCACGAATTAGGGAGACATTTAGGGCATTTGGAATTGATTGGTAGGACTTTTGGTGTAAGAAAACGGCGATCAAACATCGCGGCTGGGCGTCCGACCGGAAGGGGTCGACCCTCGGGCACACAGAAGCCAAACAGAACATAAAATTTGGTTCTGGGTTACAGGGGTCGACCCTTCAATGGGTCGACCCCAGGGGTCAACCCTCGTGCTCCAAGAACCCAAACAGAACCAAAGCTGGTTCTGGGTTACAGGGGTCGACCCCAGGGTCGACCCCATGGTCGACCCCTCTCAGCAGGTTTCAAAACTTAGTTTTGTTTTGAACAGAACTTCAGAGGGTCGACCCGATGGGTCGACCCCTTCTTGTTTGGGTCTGAAAAAGGGTTAAAACCTCCATCAAATCAAGGGGAAACAATTGATTAAATGTTACCAAAATCCCATGAAGATCAACCATGATTTTTCATCCTGAAAAACAAGATAAAGCAAGAGGTTAGTTGAAAATCAAGATCTTTATATCAAGCATTAACACTATGAACATGTTCACAATAAAATACACCATTGAACATATTCCAAGAGTGAAGGAGGAACGAGATATCCATTTAACTCCATATAGCAACACTTACTTCATTGTTTTACCTGAGTTCACATTTCTTATTGATTGGTTGAATCATTCATACACAGAGTCATGAAATTCCAAATATCATTCACCATTGCATGATAGTATAAATGTGGAATTCAAAGAGTAAGGAGTCAAGCCACATAAAATAATATTGAGTCACATTCAATTTGATCATCATCCAAACTCTCATCAATCCACACATCATTACCTTGGGGGCTAGCAATGGCATTTGCATCTCAATCAATCATTTAGCATTACCATGCATGACATGAGGCTCAATATGACATTTATCCAAGCATGTTTTCCACAATGCAATGTGCTAACATCAAAGCACATATGAGCTTGATAGAGTCACAATTGCATCGACAAGATATCCCAATTTTGTAATCATCAAACACATGAAGACATGAATAACCATTCACGCACAAGGTCAAGCACCAAAGGCATTTTGTAATCATCAAAATCACATACACAACAGTTCCTTTGTTTTGTTCTACTTATCAAAGGATTGGTCACGAAGATGCTACCTGTAAGAAGAATCCAAATTCCAATTCATCTGACATGGCACCTGTAACGACCTGAGAATCTGATTACCAGGAAGGCCCGATAACCCGAGACTCGAACCGCCTCCCACGAGCCGGGAAGGCTCGAAAGAGCTAAAAGGAGTGTGGAGGCACAAAGAAATAGGAAATAAAGTAGGATAATTCAATAATTAACAGAAATAAATAAACAACTACTGCTACAAAAGAGTCCAGTACAACAGAAAGTACAGTCTAGGGCAGTAAAGTGTACCACACGCCGAGTGAACAACCGTCCCGGCGAGCTGGCAACTGAGAACCTCCGTACCGCACCCTCGAACCTCGAGGAAGAACCACCACACCTGAAAAGCAGGGAATGAGTCTCCAAAACAGAGACTCAGCAGGGATCTCACGGAACCCCAACCGGAAACAACGGCGGTAGCGGAAAGGAAAGCTACAACGACAGCAGGAACAACGAACCAGTGGCCGGTCAAAACTCGGCACTACAGCTACTCCTACTGAATTAGAAACACACCTCGATCTTACGGTCGGGGACTACCGAACTACACTCGTATCGCTTACCAAAGTAAAAACCTACGGCAACCACGCCGTAGAGGCCTATCTCCTAGGACACGGCCAACCAGGACACGTTGTCCAAGGTGCAACCCTGACCACCTGGTCACGGGTACCACACAACAAGATGCAACCTCGGTAAAGCTATTAGCACCAGTCTCACGGCACGAAAATCGACACACGTGCCACGGCGAGACAACCGAAACTCAACGGTTAACACTACCGAAAACTCGAAGGTCAAAGTCACTAAAGCTGACAGTCTGTCACTCCCGACTCGACAGGAGTACCTCCCACTAGAAGCAAAGCCGGATGCGTCCACTGACGTCATAGTCCGCACCTCAGGTGTCTCCCTCCGGCCCAGCGGGAACCGAGACACCGCACAAGTAACCACAAACAAGTGACTAGCTGGGGTCACGCCCGTCAGCGTGGGTCCAGCCACCCCTAACCACGTGTACACACACAGACCGTGCGTCCCTGGTCTGGCCCTCTGACTGGTTTTCCCCTCAGCCAAACTCTGGCTGGTAGACGCGGGGCCCGACGGAAACCGGTCCAAAAATCATCCTCTGGGAAGCCTCTCCACCACGCCCTGGTGGGACCACTAAATGTGTAAGCATGCTACGACTAGTGGAGGGTCACTACGGAGTAGACTCTCAAGCCACGGAAAATAACGTCTGAACCCGACGAAGTATGGGGACCGTCCTACGTACCAGCAGCGTCGCACGGTGACCACAGTCGGAGAAGAAACTAGAGTCACAGTCCACGGGCCACGCACCTGGCCATGCAGAAATGCCAACACACGGTTCCTAAGGCAGCTCACAGGCCGCCAAACTGAATCCCAATCTCAGGGACAAGCGGGAACCCTCCAGCCCCAGGCTGGGCAACTGGACCCGCGGTCCAAGGCCACACACATGGCTCACTCGGGAATCATCTTCCAGGAAAGCTCACGGCATGTAGGGGATGTTGGATTTTTGTGACTTCCCTAGTGTTTTGATGATGAGCATCACTATGTTAAATATTGTCATTTTAATCAGATATCTTGCGTAATGTTATGCATTTGAAATTTCCATGATTAACAGGAAAACTGCTATGAGGTAGTACCTTGCATGTCCGTACTGTTCCTTTCATATTTCGTGTTGTTTGTGTTTTCTACACTTCGTGTTGTCATGTTGTACGTCGTGTTGTTCCAATTATGTTTGTTGATTGTCTTCGTGCTGTTTACTGAAGCAGCTCGATTTGTTCTGATGAACTTCAAGTCGTTTTCCTGTGAACCTCGTGTCGTCTCTTCAGTGTTTAGTTGCTCATCTCGAGTCATCCTTTTATTTCTGCTCTTGTGTTCTCGTGTCATTTACTGTAGTTACTCGAGTCGTTTTACTGCTTTCACTGTTTTGTCACGTGTCGTTGTAGCCGTTTATGTCTTCTGTCCTCGTGTTGTTTTTCCTAGACCCCGTGTCCTTTTGGCTTTGTGACCACACTTCGTGTCGGTTTCTATTTTCGTCTTCGAGTTGTTTTCAGCCCGTGTTGTCTTCGTGTTATCTTTTGTGCTTGTGTCTTCGTGTTATTTTTGCGTTTGAGTCTTCATGTTATTTCTGTATTTGTGTCTTCGTGTTGTTTTTATGTCTTCGTGTTAATTTTGTGTTTGAGTCTTCATGTTATTTCTGTGTTTGTGTCTTAGTGTTGTTTTTATGTCTTCGTGTTGCTTCTTTCTATCTTCGTCCAGGTTTCCTCTGATCGCGTGTTTTACTACCGTTTTACTTCGTGTTATTTCCTTCTCACCTCGTGCTGTTCTCATCTGACTTCGTGTCGTTCTCTTTGTAGTGTTAGCCGTGTTGCTGTAGTCATCTTATGTACCTTGTGTCATTCTCTCTTTATCTCGTGCTGTAGTCATCTTGTGTATCTCGTGTCGTTCTCAGTATAGTGCATCTCGTACTGCTATCACATTCCTCATGTAGTTTTAGTTTTTGTGGCCCTGAGTTTTAATGGTTTTAATTTCTTTGCAGGAGAAGAAGAAAAACAAAAAGAAGAAGGTGGTCCGAGGAAGAATATTCCCCGGTGTCTGGGCTGCACGTGATCCAATACTCAAGGAACCAATGCTATAAGGGCACGTGGCAAGAAGGTTCTGGATCGAGCGCGGGAAGCACACGCCTTGCATGAACCCTCCTGATCGCTTATAAAAGCATTGCCTCACCATCTACGAAAAGGTGGAGCTCCGAGGTTACAGGAAAGAAATTTGAGTGAGAGCAGACGAGAAGGAGCCTCCCTGAGAAACTAGAGTGATCCAGTTGAAAGAGAAGAGAGAGCAGAAGAGTGATCAGAAGATGGGTATTGACTTACGGATCAAATCTGAAGTCTGCTGCTCAGTTTGAGCTACATTGTTTCCAGTTTCTGAAATTTGGTTTCCTTCTTTCTTGTTTGTCGTTTTTATCTGTTTTTTCCTTCTTGATTGAAAGTTCTCTGTGTTACCTCCTGGTGTTCAGGGGAAGAGAGAGACGTGTTCTCTCTGGTTCACTTGCAACAGAGGTTGCAGTGTTGTTCCCTCTCGTAGAAGAGGTGTTCCCTCTGGGCTTCAGAGGAAGAGAGACCTTGGTCTCTGGTTCTAGTGACTGCAGATCACTAGTGTTCCCTCCGGTTGGAGGAAGAGGAACTTGTTTCCTGGTTTCTAGGGACTTGGCGTCCTTAGGGTTCCCTCCGGGTGTGGAGGAAGAGGGGAGGGTGTTCCCCTGGTGAAGCTGTGAATCAGCCGTTGTCGCAGACTGAGTCTGCTTTGCTAGCAGGTGCTAGTGGAAGCCTCACTTCGATTTGAAGTGAGGGGTGGACGTAGGCAGACTGGAGGTCTGACCGAACCACCTTAAAAACCTCTGGGTACTCATGTGATTGTCTGTGGTGATTTTGTGATGTGCCTTCTATCCACTCGAGCTATTGTCCGCACTGCGTTTTTGTGGGTTCAACTCCGAGATTGCTTGTTTTAAGTGAATCATTCTTCAGTAAGTTTTAATCGGTTGAAAACAGTGATCTATTCATCCCCTCCCCTTCTAGATCACTTTATATTTCTCGTATCACTTGGTATCAGAGCGGGTATTTCCCAATATGTGGTCCAACGGCCAGGGAAACGGATCCGCGGGTTCTCGCAGCTACATTGCTGAAGGGCAGTCAATCACCCGTCCCCCTTTCTTCGATGATAATAACTATTTCTTTTGGAAGAACAAGATGGAAGTCTTTATCAGGGCCCAAAGCCACAAGCTCTGGAGAGTAATTACAGATGGTCCGTACCAACTTCCACCGAACGAAGACATGTGGACAGAGGAACAGGTTAAACTTTCCGCACTGAATTGGACAGCTCTTAGCATCATACAGTGCGCCGTCCACCCGGAAGAGTACTTGAGGATTTCAGCGTGCAAGACTGCAAAGAAAATGTGGGATGAATTGCAGTTAATTTATGAGGGCACATCTCAAGTGAAAGCTACCAAGATCAATATGCTTACAACTCAGTATGAGTTGTTTAAGATGAAGCCAGAGGAGTCGATCACAGAAATGTATGCTAGATTGTCTGTGATCATCAATAGTCTGAGAGGATTTGGAAAGGAGATTCAGCAAGAAGACATTGTCAGGAAGATCCTTAGGTCCCTAACTCCCATCTGGGATACTAAGGTGACCGTCATAGAGGAATCTAAAGATTTATCCACCATGTCAGTAACCCAGCTGATTGGGTCTCTCATGACCCACGAAATGAACTTCAAACAAGGGAATGATGGACATGACAGAAAGGGAAAGAATGTTGCTCTGAAAGTCTCACGACATACTAAGAAGAGCAGCAGCAGCAGCAGCAGTGGTGGTAGCAGCGAAGACTCTGACGGATTCTCAGACCTGGACAAGGGCGAGCAGGCCATGCTCACCAGGCAATTCAGAAAGTTCTTGAGGACTAAAGGGAAATTCTACAGGAGAAAGAGATTTAATGCTGCAAGGAAGTCTCCTGAACGAGAACTTGAGAAGAACCGGTTTGTTAAGAAGGTTACATGCTACCATTGTCAGAAATCTGGTCACATGAAAGTGAATGTCCAGAGCTGCAAGCTAAGGCTCCCGGATACCAGAAGAAGATGGTGCACAAAAAGAAGAAAGCCATGCTGTGCACATGGAGCGACGAGGAGGAGGATCCAGAAGCCACCTCGTCCAGTGAAGGTGAAGAGAAGACTTGCCTCATGGCCAACCATGAGGAAGAGGTAACGAACTTATTTGAGAATTTTACTTTGGACGATTGGGAGGACGCTTATGGCGACCTGTTAGCTAAATATAATTTTCTAACCAAGGAGCACAGAATGCTTAAACGAAAGTTTCACTCTGTTTCTGAGGAACACTCTATTGCTGTTACAGGTAACATGAAAACCAAGGAGATGGCCATTGAGCTAGATCAGGCTAGAAGTGAGATCGAGAAGTTTAGAATGGAAAGAGAGGAAAATCTAGCTAGGATGAATGAGCTGAAGAGTAAAACTGAAGAGAGTAAAAAGGAGTTTAGACTGATTGCAGAAAAATATGAGGCGGTTAGAAAAGTTAATCAGGAACTCCAGGACCAATGTAATGAACTTCAGAAGGAGATTGAGGACAAAGGAAAAATGCTAGAAAAATTTACAGAGGGGAGAAACAATCTGAATGCCCTTCTGGGGTCGAGGGTAAACTTCAATAGGGAGGGATTAGGATACTATCCCACAAGTAAAAAACCCTTTGAATTTAAAACTGTCACGTTCTGCCCCGCCAAGGGCAAAGAAAAATTGGAAACACCATCCAGTTCCAAATCTGTCTCTACATTGAAGGTTTCGACCAGCAAATCCATTCAATCCACTGGTCAGCAAGCTAAGTCAGGAAATCCTGAGACTAGAACTGCTCCTGTGCAACAGTTGTGGAACAAAGGTTTTCACACGACCATTCCTATTGATGTCACTAGAAAGGTGAACAGTTTCGCTAAGAAAGTTCAGCATGCTAGTTATCAAGGAAAGCATGCAAACATGCATCACTTTCAGCACAATTTTCATTTGAATAAAAATGGTTACATGAATTATGCTCAGCACACACGTGTTTCCTCTAAGAGGCCAAACAACAATTTTTATGTTCGGAAACAGCATAATTTTAATAGGAATAGGCTCATTCAACACCCACTGAGAAATGCCAAGAAGGAAGAATCAATCCACATGAAATCACTGAAAAGAACAGTAAAACAAATGTGGGTTCCTAAGTGTAATTTGCATGAATTGAAAACTGTCTTTGGACCCAATTTGAATTGGGTCCCACATTACTTTGTCTGAACTCTCGCAGGTTAGCCTGGCAGCCGAGCATAACAAGTGGTATCTTGACAGCGGCTGTAGCAGGCACATGACAGGAGACCGGTCCAAATTTAGTAAACTGAAAATGAAGTTTGGGGGCTTGGTCAAATTCGGTGGAAATAACAGAGGAAGAATAATTGGAATTGGTACAGTTGGTAAGTCCTCTACTAACTCCATTGAAGATGTGTATCTTGTAGAAGGACTTCAGCACAACTTGGTAAGTATAAGTCAACTCTGCGACAAAGGACACAAGGTACTCTTTGACCACAATTCCTGCACTGTTTTTGAGCTGAATTCTGATAACGTCATGTTCATAGGTCATAGAGTAAACAATGTATACATCGTAGACCTGGATGATAATCCTGAAACTAACTTGTGTATGTCTGCTAACTCTGAACAGGTTGCTTTTGACTGGCATAGGCGTCTAGGCCATGCTAGTTTGTCTACAATGAATAAACTGTCTAAGCATAACCTAGTTAGAGGTTTGCCCAGAATAAGATTTCAGTTAGGGTCCAAGCTATGTGATGCTTGTGCACAAGGTAAACAGACTCGTGCAGTTTTTAAGTTGAGAACTGAGAGTCTTTCATCTAAACCGCTGCAGCACTTGCACATGGATCTCTTTGGTCCTACTCGCATACAAAGTTTGTCAGGTAAGAGATATGGATTAGTCATAGTTGATGACTACACTAGATTTTCTTGGTTGTTTTGTTTAGCAAATAAAAATGATGCTTTTGTTCACTTTGAAGAACTTTTCAATAAAATCAAACTGCAAGGTGAACATAATATCATTACAATTCAGTCTGACCACGGAGGAGAGTTTGAGAACTCTTCATTTTCTAATTTTGCTCAAGAGAGGGAGTGACTCACAAATTCTCTTCTCCCAGGACACCGGAGCAGAACGAATTGTTGAGAGAAGAAACAGGTCAATAATTGAAATGGCCAGGACTATGCTGATTGAGAGTGGACTTCCAAGGAGATTTTGGGCTGAAGCTGCGAATACTGCATGCTACATTCTAAACCGAGCCTTGGTAAGACCTACTCATAGGAAAACTCCTTATGAACTTCTCAAGGGTAAGCAGCCAAACATTTCTTACTTTAAAGTTTTTGGCTCCAAATGTTTTATTCACAATAATGGTAAGAATGGTTTGGACAAATTTGAAGCTAGAAGCTCTCCTGGAATTTTTCTCGGATATTCAGAAACCTCAAGGGCTTACAGAGTTTTCAATAAAGATGATCAAACTGTTGAAGAAACACCGCATGTAGTGTTTGATGAAAATGATTTCTCTAACAAAGTGATGAATGATGACAGGGAGCCATCTAATGAGGGAGATTTCTTGGAGAGAATTGAAGAAGAAGAGATGCAGCCAGCTGCTCAACCAGAAAACTCACAGCAAGAAGGAGCAGCTGAGGTAGGTGAACCCTCAGGTGAGATAATATTTCACAAAGACCACCCTAGTGAAAATGTCATAGGCAATTTGCTTGATCCTCCTAGGACAAGGTCTCATTTTAGAATTGTCCAAGAACAGGACTTAGCTGCATTGGTATCTCAGGTGGAACCCAAATCTGTGGAAGAAGCCTTAAAACATGATTCTTGGGTATCCGCCATGTGTGAGGAATTAAATCAATTTGAGAAAAATATTGTATGGGAACTAGTTCCCAGACCTGATAACACTCATGTCATTGGCACTAAATGGGTTTTCAAGAATAAAGTTGATGAGAATGGAGCTATTTCTAGAAACAAAGCAAGACTTGTAGCTCAAGACTACAGTCAAGAATTTGGTGTGGATTTTGATGAATCCTATGCCCCAGTGGCTAGGATGGAAGCTATAAGAATTCTGCTTGCATTTGCATGCTCTAGGAACATTCGGCTGCAGCAGATGGATGTCAAAAGCGCATTCTTAAATGGGTTATTGAAGGAAGAGGTATATGTTGAACAACCTCCAGGTTTTAATTTCTCTGTTCAGCCTAACATGGTTTTTAGGTTGAATAAAGCCCTCTATGGATTGAAGCAGGCTCCCCGAGCCTGGTATGAGAGACTTTCTAAATTCCTCTTGAACAAGGGCTACACTCGAGATAAGGTTGACCAAACCCTCTTCACCAAAAATCTCGAAAAAGGATTTAATAGTGGTCCAGATATATGTTGATGATATCATCTTCGGATCTAACAATTCAAAATTGTGTAAAGAATTTTCTGAATCTATGTCTCATGAATTTGAAATGAGTTTAGTTGGCGAACTAAAGTATTTTCTTGGGCTGCAGGTCAAACAGATGGAGGATGGTTGTTTCATAAATCAAACCAAGTATACTCTGGAGATGCTGAAAAGGTTTGGAATGACCAACCTCAAGACTATCTCAACACCCATGGGCACCAACTCCTCACTGGATTCAGACGAAAAAGGTAAAGAGGTGGATGCTAAATTATATAGAGGTATGATCGGTTCACTCCTCTACTTAACAGCATCCATGCCTGACATTCAATTTAGTGTAGGGATGTGTGCCAGATACCAGGCTAGGCCTACTGAATTGCATTTGGCAGTTGTAAAAAGAATCTTTAGATACTTATCTGCTACCTATGATCTAGGTCTTTGGTATCCTGCATCATGTAGTTTAGATCTCATTGCATATACAGATGCAGATTATGCAGGATGTAAATTGGACAGGAAAAGTACTAGTGGTCACTGCGAATTTTCAGGAGGGTGCCTAGTCTCTTGGGGATCCAAGAAGCAACACTCCGTGGCTCTTTCTACCGCTGAAGCTGAGTATGTGGCAGCAGGGAGCTGTGGCACACAGGTTATATGGATAAAACACCAGCTTTTGAATTACTAAGTTGAGCTAGGTTGCACTTCCATTTTTTGTGATAATACTAGTGCAATAAACATTGCAAAGAATCCTGTACTTCATTCTCGAACTAAATACATCGAAATCAGGCATCATTTTATTCGAGATGAAGTAGCTAGGAAGACCTTTGAGTTGATCCATGTTGGCACTAACTCACAAATTGCAGATATTTTCACTAAGCCACTGGATACTGAAAAATTTAGCACATTGCGCAGAGAATTAGGTATTTACAGAATTTCATGATTGAATAATTGATCTCTGAATAATCTGTCATGTGCTCTTGTACTTATCTATACTCATTGTCTGTTGCTGAAAATAACCTCATTATGAGTGTTTGCTGATTCACTCGTATTGATTGATATCACTTTGTTTTCTTTGAGGTGTTTTGAGGTATGTCTTGGTTAAGTCTGAGTTGGAGTCAAGGTCTCAGGGGGAGCTAGATTAATAATAGGTGTCATGTTTTTTTGGCCAGATCTGAACATACTTTGAACGGATTTTTGCTGACCTTATAAGAGAATCAGGTTGAGTAGGTGTATAAAAGAAATCTTTGGATGTTTTATCCGTTAAGACTGTTCATCTAATTTCTTGTTGGAATTTCAGCTGTTAGTCCCATTGAGATCAAAATCTGAATTCAAGACTATCTTCCTACATTGTAACTCACTTCTGATCTAGCCAGTACATCATACCTATTTAGTCTAGTTAAGTCCGAAATGAGGTATATAGTGTTTTAGTCTGAAAAACTTTGGAGCTGGTGTATTGTTCTCAAATTGAATCAAGACTAATTTACAAGGTTTCAAGTGCAGTTTAATGAAAAAAATTCATGAAAGAAGTTTTAACAATCTTGTTAACTGTTCATTGAGAAATTGGGACTTTCATCAATGAAGTGAAAGCATCCCATGTCATGAGATGGCAGTATAAATCAGGTTTAATTAGCTGTCTTGATCATACAGAGCTATGGTACATATCTGGTTAGTAACTGGGGTGTCTGGCCTCTGGTAAAGGTGTCACCTTAATGTCAACACCAGTTAGACTACTATCTCTGTCCTCTTGTCAGAAGGGGTAATGTGGTCTTGCCACCAAGTAACTGGGGATTCCTGCCTCTAAACAAGGTGTCTCCCTAATGTCAAAGGTGTACTTGACAGATTTACCTTTGATCTTGACCATCATTGAAATTTTTTTTCTCCCTCTTGGTATCAAGACCCTGTTCACTTGGCATATAGTTCTTGGTTTGTTTGTTTTCAATACCACAGGTCTTTGTTTTCCTGACTTCCTTGCTTTATACTCTCTGAGTAAAGACTTACTCTGACCATACTGGTATCTTGTACCTTACTTGCTTAGAATCTGGTTCTGTGTATGGAGCGGATCTTCATTCACCATTTTGCACACAGTCTGACTAACTGATCTTCAAAATCCTCACATTAAATTAATGGCTTTCTTAATTGCCTAAACATCTCAATAACTTTCCTTTATCAGCCATACTCTCTCTTGTTTTCTCTCCACTGTCAGCAATTTTCTTTTCGTGATATCTTCAGACCTGCCCCTAGTTTTGATGATGTCAAAGGGGGAGAGTGTCTTGCTTGTGTTTTGCTGAGGGGGAGTGGTATAGTGTCTTGCTTGTGTTTTGCTGAGGGGGAGCGAATGATAAGTGCCCTGTGCCCAGAGTTTTTGGGAGTCGTCAGAGGAGGCGAGTGTGTTGTGTGTCTGCATTGCTTATCTTCACATAATCTCATTGCACTTCATCTATGTTATTTAATATAGTGCTGCCATCATCAAAAAGGGGGAGATTGTTGGATTTTTGTGACTTCCCTAGTGTTTTGATGATGAGCATCACTATGTTAAATATTGTCATTTTAATCAGATATCTTGCGTAATGTTATGCATTTGAAATTTCCATGATTAACAGGAAAACTGCTATGAGGTAGTACCTTGCATGTCCGTACTGTTCCTTTCATATTTCGTGTTGTTTGTGTTTTCTACACTTCGTGTTGTCCTGTTGTACGTCGTGTTGTTCCAACTATGTTTGTTGATTGTCTTCGTGCTGTTTACTGAAGCAGCTCCATTTGTTCTGATGAACTTCGAGTCGTTTTCCTGTGAACCTCGTGTCGTCTCTTCAGTGTTTAGTTGCTCATCTCGAGTCTTCATTTTATTTCTGCTCTTGTGTTCTCGTGTCATTTACTGTAGTTACTCGAGTCGTTTTACTGCTTTCACTATTTTGTCACGTGTCGTTGTAGCCGTTTATGTCTTCTGTCCTCGTGTTATTTTTCCTAGACCCCGTGTCCTTTTCGCTTTGTGACCACACTTCGTGTCGGTTTCTGTTTTCGTCTTCGAGTTATTTTCAGCCCGTGTTGTCTTCGTGTTATCTTTTGTGCTTGTGTCTTCGTGTTATTTTTACGTTTGAGTCTTCATGTTATTTCTGTATTTGTGTCTTCGTGTTGTTTTTATGTCTTCGTGTTAATTTTGTGTTTGAGTCCTCATGTTATTTCTGTGTTTGTGTCTTAGTGTTATTTTTATGTCTTCATGTTGCTTCTTTCTATCTTCGTCCAGGTTTCCTCTGATCGCGTGTTTTACTACCGTTTTACTTCGTGTTATTTCCTTCTCACCTCGTGATGTTCTCATCTGACTTCGTGTCGTTCTCTTTGTAGTGTTAGCCGTGTTGCTGTAGTCATCTTATGTACCTCGTGTCATTCTCTCTTCATCTTGTGTATCTCGTGTCGTAGTCATCTTGTGTATCTCGTGTCGTTCTCAGTATAGTGCATCTCGTACTGCTATCACATTCCTCATGCAGTTTTAGTTTTTGTGGCCCTGAGTTTTAATGGTTTTAATTTCTTTGCAGGAGAAGAAGAAAAATAAAAAGAAGAAGGTGGTCCGAGGAAGAATATTCCCCGGTGTCTGGGCTACACGTGATCCAATACTCAAGGAACCAATGCTATAAGGGCACGTGGCAAGAAGGTTCTGGATCGAGCGCGGGAAGCACACGCCTTGCATGAACCCTCCTGATCGCTTATAAAAGCATTGCCTCACCATCTACGAAAAGGTGGAGCTCCGAGGTTACAGGAAAGAAATTTGAGTGAGAGCAGACGAGAAGGAGCCTCCCTGAGAAACTAGAGTGATCCAGTTGAAAGAGAAGAGAGAGCAGAAGAGTGATCAGAAGATGGGTATTGACTTACGGATCAAATCCGAAGTCTGCTGCTCAGTTTGAGCTACATTGTTTCCAGTTTCCGAAATTTGGTTTCTTTCTTTCTTGTTTGTCGTTTTTATCTATTTTTTCCTTCTTGATTGAAAGTTCTCTATGTTACCTCCTGGTGTTCAGGGGAAGAGAGAGACGTGTTCTCTCTGGTTCACTTGCAACAGAGGTTGCAGTGTTGTTCCCTCTCGTAGAAGAGGTGTTCCCTCTGGGCTTCAGAGGAAGAGAGACCTTGGTCTCTGGTTCTAGTGACTGCAGATCACTAGGGTTCCCTCTGGTTGGAGGAAGAGGAACTTGTTTCCTGGTTTCTAGGGACTTGGCGTCCTTAGGGTTCCCTCCGGGTGTGGAGGAAGAGGGGAGGGTGTTCCCCTGGTGAAGCTGTGAATCAGCCGTTGTCGCAGACTGAGTCTGCTTTGCTAGCAGGTGCTAGTGGAAGCCTCACTTCGATTTGAAGTGAGGGGTGGACGTAGGCAGACTGGAGGTCTGACCGAACCACCTTAAAAACCTCTGGGTACTCGTGTGATTGTCTGTGGTGATTTTGTGGTGTGCCTTCTATCCACTCGAGCTATTGTCCGCACTGCGTTTTTGTGGGTTCAACTCCGAGATTGCTTGTTTTAAGTGAATCATTCTTCAGTAAGTTTTAATCGGTTGAAAACAGTGATCTATTCATCCCCTCCCCTTCTAGATCACTTTATATTTCTCATATCAGGGGAGACCCCACCGCACATACACCGATACACGGTGACTCGGTCAAGCGTAACACAAAAATCCGGCACACGAGGAGTCACCCGGACTCTCAAGCCCACGGGCACGCTAAACGAGATAGCACGGTCCTCCCGACACCCTCAAAACACGGACACAGAATCCCACGGGTGTCTTGGGCATTCACAAAACCGCAAGTCGACCGCTGGGTCTCAACCGGGTCGACCAGGGATCCACACAACGCGAAACGATCGCGGCAAGCACGAAGAACCACTTCGGCATAACACAGTGCCTGACGGTCTATCTTTGGGCCGTCACAGACCGTAACGGTCCAAAGGTAGGCCGTCACAGCACCCTGACGGTCCAACTCAGGAGCGTCAGACTCTCGGTGTGAAACGAACTGTAACGCACCCACGCTGGTGTGTCACAGAACCTGACGGACCAAAACAGGTGCGTTAGGACACGAGTGAAAACTGAACGTAACGCGCCCCTCCAGGGGCGTTACGTCACCTAACGGACCTACTCCGGTGCGTTAGGCCATGGAGCTACACAAGCCGTGACGCATACCGCTCGGTGCGTCATGCTCTCTAACGCACCTACCCAGGCGCGCTAGGGTGAAGAGTGGATGCGTTAGCTCTAACGCTCCTGCCCAGGGGCGTCACACTACCCTGACGCCCCACTCTGGGTGCGTCAGGTGTCTATGACCCCCAACAGTCATAAACCACGGTCGGAACCACCATAACGATCTAGCATGAGGGCGTTACAGCCCTGTGGCGGTCTATCGTGGGACCGTCAGGCCCACGAACGCCAACTGTAACGACCCGAGAATCCGATTACCGGGAAGGCCCGATAACCCGAGACTCAAACCGCCGCCCATGAGCCGGGAGGGCTCGGAAGGGTTAAAAGGAGTGTGGAGGCACAAAGAAATAGGAAATAAAATAGGACAATTCAATAATTAATAGAAATAAATAAACAACTACAGCAGAGTCCAGTTATCCGGCCTAGGGCTGGAGGTTTCCCGCTTTCTCTGGGATGTGAAATCGGAGTGGCGGCTTGTGTGCTGCCCTGGGAATCGTGCTTCTACGCTTTCTGCGCTGCACCGAGTGTGTGCGGTCCCGTTTCTTCGACGGTGGGTTCCGTGAGTCAGTCCTTACTTCCAGTGACCTGTCCACTAGTCGTAGCTTCCTGCGCATGCGGGTGCGGACCCATCTGGGAGTGGTGGAGAGCGAGACCTGGTGAGAGGCGGTTTTTAGGCTGGTTACCGTAGCGCCCCTTGCCTTTGCCACCAGAGTCCGGTGGGGGGAAAAACTAGCTAGAGGACCCGACCTAGAGCAGATGGTTTGTGTATGCACACGTAGTTGGGGGCTTAGGACACGCGCTGACGAGTGTGACCCCAGCTAGTCCTTGTTGTGGTACTTGTTGCGTGTCTGAGTCTCACGCCCGGGGCGTTGTAGCTAGACACTTGTGACGCGGTGTAAGACGTCAGGGGACGCTTCCGGTCGTTCTTCTAGTGGGTAGTGCTCCTGTTCGCTGGCAGGTGTGGACTCGAGTTTTGTTGGGCCGAGGTTCAGTAGTACGGTACTGCTAGAGTAGATGACTTTTCCGTTTATTTACTTTAGCTTGTTGGTTCTACCGTACTCCCGTTAGGTCGGGACTTCTCTTTCTGCTTGACCGGTATAGTAGGAGTAGTTGTAGTGCCGGGTTTCGACCGGCCACCGGGTTTGCTGTTCCTGATGTTACCGTTGCTCTTGTAGTTGCAGCTTTCCGTGCCGACGTTGTTCTCAGTTGGGGTTCTACGGGATCCCTACTGGACCAGTGACAGGAGGCTCACCACTGCTTTTCTGGTGTGGCGGTTCATCCTCGAGGTTCGAGGTTGCTGTTCATAGGTTCTTAGTTGCCAGCTCGCCGGGCCGAGTGTCCACTCGGCATGCGGTACGTTTTACTGCTTTAGACTGTACTTTCTGTTGGACTGGACGTCCACTCGGTCGGCGATACGTTTTACTGCTTTAGAATGTACTTTTTGTTAGACTGGACTCTACTGTAGTTGTTTATTTATTTCTGTTAATTGTTGAATTGTCCTGTTATATTTCCTATTTCTTTGTGCCTCCATACTCCTTTTAGCCCTTCCGAGCCCTCCCGGCTCGTGGGCGGCGGTTCGAGTCTCGGGTTATCGGGCCTTCCCGGTAATCGGATTCTCGAGTCGTTACACCAACACTCAAAACAAAGGGAAGATAACGCACCTGCCTAGGCGCGTTACACACTATGGCGGTCACTGGAACGACCGCCACAGCGTCCCGACGTCGAAACGGCAAACTACACCCAAAAATTCCGTTCCACGCCCCGATCATGCACGAATGATGGGGAAAACAAGGGGGAAGCCCCCAAATAGCCCCTAGCATGCATCTACGGCCTCGGATCGGCCAAAAATGCAATGAAACGGCGGATCGACGCTCAACCCCAAAAATATGGATTTTTCCCAAAATTCTCAAATACGCCCGCTCGGCTCACCGCGGCCTACAAAACTTACGAGAAAGGGAATGCACGAGCTGGGGGTCCATCTCCCTAACTCCACCGAAGAAACGACGCGACATGGATGCCGATCCACAAAGAAAACGTCGTGAAACCCTCGCCGCTCCACAAACCCGCCGCCGAGCTTCCACGCGCCACCGGCCCTCGATCCTCGACCCGTTCCCCGTTCCTCGCCTCCCGCCATCGCCGCCTCGCCCTCCTCTGCCACCGTCGGCCGCCCGGGGAGAGGGGGAGAGAAAGAGATGAGAGAGAGTGAGAAAGAGAGAATGAGAGGGGGAGAGAGAAAAGGGTTAATATATATAGAAAGCCCCAAAAATTGCAGAAATTCAGAAAATTACGAAAAATTACCTTCGCGATCCTCGGAAGGAGTACAACGCGCAGGAACTGTCCTGGAGTCGGAGAACGTCACGGTTTGCCCTGCACAGAGTTCCGAAGGCACATCAGAAAAAAATACGTGTAAAGCACAAAATACACTCTGAGACCCACTAAAAATGATCCGACGAATATACGAAAAATCCGGGACATTACAGCCCTCCCCCCTTAAAGAAATTTCATCCTCGAAATTCAGGACTAGCACCAAGTCACAGGGGAAGAACACCTTAACCAACTGACAACGCTATCAACGCCCCAGCATAGAAAACCTCGATTCACACGAAAAGCTCCGGACCTAAGGGACGCAGCCAGACTTACAATCACAAACAACACCTCGCTCCACGCGCCGTGCACACCGGCCTTCAGAGCAGGTACACCAACAACGCAGCCCGGCGTCACCTCATCCACAACCAACCCAATCATGGCACTGCTGCCACCATCTCGCTCACTGAGGAGACACAACCCACGCACGAGAAACAACTACCGATCCATCCTATGGTCGGCAGACAAAACACACATCAGCTTCACAACCAGCTGACAGGTTGCACACCCTTCGAAAGGGAACAACCAATACATAGCCTCCATCGGCTCACACAACCATCTCGATAGACCGCAACCAGAACATCGGCTTAGTGCCAAGGATCACCTTACACCTGGCAAGCAGAAAGCCAGACATATCACTGTGCTAACTCTATCAGAAGACAAACTTTGACAAAGCCCAGATCCTATCTGGAAGGGCACATCACAGAAACGACCACCAAAGGTCTCACCTGCACACGGCCCTCGCACGCTCGAGCCCCGACAACCAGCATCTTCTGTCTGTGGAAAGACCATCCACTGGTCGCCAGCTACACGTCAACGGGAAGCCTCCGCTTGCTCAGGTTCTTCCTTCTTTTCGAGTCCTCCACCAGATCCGAAGGGAACATTCCAAACCTTGGCAAGCCATCCGTTGACTCACGCACAGAGCGATACCACATCTCGAGCCGCACTCCTCTCGGACTCCGCATCTGATCTCGATCATCGCGCCAACTCGACCCTCTCGGGGAGCACGATGAAACCAATTGACGAGATCTAGGGGTCTTCAGTCATCACCTCACTTGACTCAGACTTACAGGGGAACCATCCCATGCTGGTCACCAAACAAGGGATAACCATTGCAACACCAACGTCTCATCAAGGACCATCATACCGTCTCCAATCTCACTAAAAAGGCCTCCGCCCACAGACGTCACTCTTCTGTCTGGTCTCATCACATCCCTCGACCTCCGTCAGGCGATTGTTGACACCCGTTTTATACCCAATAAGTCGGGTCATCTCTTGATCAGCTGAGGCCTGTTTCTTGGGTCTTAATTCCTGGATTAAGAATTGGCTCCTGGTGGCGTTTCGTTGGCAACAGCTTAGCAACCCTTCATTGCTATTCTTGAAACTCAATGGTAATAACGGTCCGAACCAGGCGCGTTGTTTCATTATAACGCATGGGGCCTGGACCGTTACTCTTTGAAGAGTCCTAAGGCTTAAGGCCTCGTTTTCAGTGCTTATCCTTTGGCTTACACATTGGTAATAACGGTCTGTCGTGCAGCCGTTGTTTCATTCTGACGCCCTATGTCTTGGCCGTCGCTTCTTTGCAGAGTCCAATTGATTAAGTCTTCTTCCCGTCGATCTTATCCTTTGGGATAGGGTTGAGAGTAACGGATGGTCCTTGATGCGTTGCTTCCAAGCGGCGGTCTGTCGTGCAGCCGTTACTTCCTTCAGAGAGTCCTAGCAGTTCAGGCCTTTTCTCTGCTACTCCGTGGCCGAAGATAAGAGTTTGGATTGACGATATCTCTTTCAAATCTGATCCCCAGGACCTTCCGTTCGATTCTATGGACTCTTGGTGATATTATCTTCGAGGATTTGCTAAGAATTATCCCTTTATCTTGCTTGATTATCCTCTGCTCGACCTGAGAGTTTGAGGGTCTATAAATAGAACCCTTGACTTCATGGCCCGAGAGAGGAAGATTTGAAGTCACGACGAAGTGCTGCCAAACTCAGGAGTCATCTTCATCCAAGAGGAACTGCTTCCCACGTCCATCCATCTCATAATCAAGGGAGTACTTTAGTTTTGGTCTTTCAAGTTCATCATTGCATGCTTGAGTTCTTCCCTGGTTTTCCTCAATCAAAGCATTGTCCCTCCTCTTTCTCCACGTTTTTCACTGTCCTCTAAGCATATAAACATCTTCCCAAGCTTTTAAAACACCCAGAGGGGTTAAAAAACCAAAAACTCCCCGGTAATCCACTCTCCTTTTGATGATGTTAAGTCCTTTGAGAATTGATGCTATGCTTGTGAAAAGGACTAATTGAGGTTATTGTGTTTGGTCTTTCTACATCTTTGGCAGGTTTACAGGTTCATTAACACGAGGCCCAGGTCTCCTAGCCGGCTGGAAGAGTTGGAGTTAAAAGAATTCAAGCTTTGTTACTACAGGTTATCTGACGGCCTTGTGCAGGCACGTCACTCTCTTCCGGCGGTCTATCGGGTGGCCGTCATTTCCAAGTAACGCATAGGGTTCTGGCCGCTACTTCTAAGTTGATCTGCAGGCTTTCTCTGATTTTCTCTCCCGTGGGCGGTTGTTTCATCCACCTATTTTCAAGGTATATTCAGGTCTTTGACTTGTTTTTACTTTGGTGGCGATCACATCTTTTCTTGGTATTGGGCATTAGCTGTCTTCTTCATCATATCTTTCTATTTTCCTTGCTAGTTCCACCTTCACGGTGTGTTTTTGTTTACTCCTTGCTCCACGCCCCGGCGTGTGTTTTCCTTTTCCTTAGCGTAGTTTGATTGAGATAGCATGCCCATGCTAGAGCTAGCTATGATTGCCTAGGTTCATGATCACATGTTCATAGGTTTGAGTAGGTCTTTGATTGCTTGTTTGTCATCTTACCATATCACTTTTCAAACCTCAAAAGAAAGATAGAAGATAGACAAATAAATATCAACAGATAATTTTTTGGCGATCACGGTGGGACTGCTTGTGCCAATCGTGCTTTTGATTCTTGTTTAAACCTGCCATCATCTGCTTGTTGAGTTGCCTTTTGTTTCCCCTTTGATTACTGCTCATTCTGGTTTTCTGAGTTCTCTGACGGCCCGGTGTCCCCGCGTCACAGTCCTCTGACGTAGGGGCATTAGACCGCCACTTTGGTTCTGCTGTGTGAGCTTCCACGGGCTTTCCGGTTACTTCTGTTTGGTTTTGGTTCCCTGGCTCATCCGACGGTCTCATCCCCCTGCGTTATATATTATCTGGCGGTCTGGCCTTTGACCGTTATTATTCTCTGACGCAGGGTCCTTCGACCGTTATTCTCCTGGCAGGTACACACCCGAGGTGCATTTATTTCCGCAGTTTTTGCTGTGACTTATTGCTTGGGTGATACTTGCCCTCCTTCTTGCTTTGCTCATATCTACATATCATTGTGTGCACCATTGATTGTTAGATTCTAGGCTAGACTTTGCATGCACTCCGGTGCACATAGGGTCATTCATCTTTTCATACGTTAGATTGCATTTTCCTACCTTGTTGTGAGGACCTCTCGTCTCCATATTCCTTGGGGCCGACTAGGAAATCACAGCAGGGACCTCCGTAAGTCCCCGAGAGCCGTGGATTCCCACACGGACGCCGGGCTGGTTGTATCTCTCCCACCCCGTGTCTAGGACTGCATAAGTGAAGAGTGGTTACACTGAGAGTCAAACCAAGTCCCATATCCATCTCCTACTAGGAACCCATTGTTGAGAGCACATATCAATCAATTCACTAAAGTTCCAAAGGAGAAATCATGAGAACCTTGTTGCATCATCTTAAACAACTTGGTTGATTTTGGGTGTCTTCATCTTTTATCATTTACATCTTGTTAGAATCACCTAAGTTGGTTGCTTATCGTGTGTTTCTTTTTGTATTGGTTGCTTTGCATATTGTCAAGGTTGTCCGTTGCATGTGGAGTTATTTTCGTCCGTTTGAATCATCTTCTCGAGTCAGTTCCTTCTTCACGTTCTATTCTTATCCCCTCTTCGAGTCCACCATGGCATCCTTCAATCCTCCTCGCTCCCAAGAGGACTCTCTTCCTCAAGGGCTCCTTGAAAACCCCCCTAGGGTTACTACATTTTCCTCTGGAGAGGGGACTGCCCCTCTCCCATCCTCCACTGCTATGGAAGGTGGTCAAGTTACCCCTTCTCTCTCTACTCCTTCCGCGGGCTCCGTCCTTCATATGATGGCCCAATTGGATCCGACCCAACTCCAAGTTCTATATCAAGCTATGCAAGGGTCCAATGCTTCTCCCTCTGCCACTATCCAAGGTCAATCTAATCCTTCCATTATTGGGCCGTCCGTTCAGCCCACTCCGATTGATCTCACTCCGGTCCAACCCCGGACCATCACTTTCGCTGGCATGGAGATGGGCCAATCTTCTAATTCAGCCCATCAATCTTTCGATAAAGGGAAGTCACCTATCCCTTCCTTTGTCCAGGTGGATCATCACAACTCTGGTTCGGTAGCTCCGCAGCTCCTTATGAACCCTTCCGATTTCTTACGCCCTCAGCAAGGAGTGGCCCAAAATCATTCTAATCCGGGTCTACCTCAGGCCCAATATCCTTCTTACGGGCCTCCTATTTCCACTGTCTATCCTTCCACTCCTTCTTACGGGCTCCCGCCTGTTGCTACAGCCATTCCATCTGCCCCTCAAATACAATCAGCATCCTTCACTAACCCTGCTCCCTCCCGAGAGCAGGACTTGCTTGACAAGTGGGCCACCATGCAGCAACAACTCGACTTTCTCCAGAAAAGGGTTGGCCCACAATCCTTGGCCGATATTCCTATTCCGAGCTTCCAGAACATCCGGTTCCCTCCACAATCAGAGCTCCCCAACTATCGCAAGTACGATGGGAACATCAATCCCTTCATCCATGTGAGGGATTTCCTTTATGAATCGGCGCAGTTCCAATATGATGATCCCCTCATGGCGTACTTATTCCGCCGATCTTTGGACAGTGTTGCTCTAGAATGGTTCTATTCTCTACCACTGGAAGAGGCCGAGAGTTTCAAGGTAGTAAAGGACAAATTCATCCAGCGGTTCCAAGACAGGGTCGGCCCTGAATATTCATTTACAGATCTAGTGGTCGAGAAGATGAAGCCGGATGAAGAGTTCGCCACCTATGCAGACAGGTGGAGACAAATGGCGTACCGGGCCACATTCCGGAGGAAGAGAAGGTCAAACTGCTGATTTCCAATGCCACCCCGACCTTCCGCAACATCCTGGCAATGAATGACATAGCCAACATGCATCAACTCTATAGCCGGGCGCGCTTCATCCAGACTCAATTCAAGGACTCCCCTATCCATTCCCTCTTCGAAAACCAAAAGCCCAAATACCACAAGAAACCACAAGGGCCGGTGACTGAGGGAGTCCAAACAAATGAGCAAGTACAAGCCGTTGCTTTTCCATATCAGGCCGCACCTTTCCGCTACAACCAAAACCCACGCAATCCAAAAAACTCCGCTCCGCAAAACTTCCAAGCCACTCCACAAAACCCTCCCCCCGCCTTCACCATTCCACAAGACACCTTCGCCACACCTCAACAACCATCACCACCACCACAATACCATAACGTCCCTTCACCCAACGGCGACAACAACAATAATCCAAATAGCAAGCGCCCGGCTCCCAGGAGAGCCCAGTATCCTCCATTGCCAGAGACACTTACAGATATCTTCTCGGCACTCATGTCAGTAAATGCAATCCAACTTCCTCCGGAACGGCCTGTTTGGAACCCGACAGTCGATCAGACTAAGTATTGTATGTTCCACCGGCAGCCGGGCCATACCATAGAAGGATGTTTTCAGTTCCGAGATCTTGTGTATGACCTACATGAAGGGCAGAGAATTGACTGGGCCGAAATGCATAGGGCCATTGTTGAGATTAAAGAAAAGAGAAGGCAGCCGCAGGGGCAGCAAGTGCAGCAGCATCAAACACCGCAGCCGCAGCAGCCGCCACAACAGCAGCAACCACAGCAAGTACAAGACCTGGGCATCCATCAGAACCCGATGCCAAATCATCCACCCGCTCCTCAGCAGCAGCCGCCAGCACCAGCGCAAGTAAACATGGTCCAGCCACCGGCCCCCAACGCCGGATGGTCTTTCGATGATGATGGCGCCACACCGTAGGTCATGGCCCTCCACCATAGCCACCGCAATCCTCCCTTCATCGTCCCTGCACAGCCGACGCCCTCTCAACCCGTCCTCCCATTCACACCCGCTCCAGTAAATCCTCTACCACTCTCTATTCCATCGTACCCTCCATCACCGTCATCACACCACCACCCAATCCTTCACCCATTCTTACCCAACCGCTAGCCTTCCCTCCACCCGCATCAACATTCATCACCACCCTGCCTTCCACCCATCCTTCATCCATCATCCACGCACCGCCCATTAACCTCACCAACCCTACGCTCCACCAAACCGCCTCCCCCGCACCACCTGTTCCATTCATCCATCCCGCAGGGCCCATCATACTATCTTTAGATGCCGCGGCAAATTGTGCTTTGAGGAGCGGGAAGATGTTCCATCGGAATTACGCTACTACTTCTAATCCCCAGTCCTCTCAGTCGGTGGCCGAGCAAGAAGAAACTGAACCTCTGCCGGGTACTCAATATGACTTGCTGCATCATCTGGATCGAGTACCCGCCAAAATATCTGTGCTGGAGCTGATCAAAAGGTCCACCCTTCATCAGGATGCGCTGAGGGACTTCTTACAGAAGGTAATGGTTAGCGAAGACATGGCAGTTGATAGCCTACCAACGACACTGGCAACTATCTCCAAAGGGCCGGCAATCACATTCTCTGAAACCGAGCTTGCACCTCCGGGGGCTCGGCAAATGCCGCTCTGCATAACAATTACCCTGAACAAAGTCGACATTGAAGCAGCGCTGGTTGACACAGGGGCCTCAATTAATGTTTGCCCACTCAGCACCCTCCGAGCATGCAACATATCTGAAGAGTTACTACGGCCTACCCCCACCACTATAGCAGCATATGACAACTCAAGACAAGCATGTCACGGGGTAGTCACCATTCAGGCAGAGCTCGGGCCCCTTACTATGGCCGTGGAATTCTATGTTCTTGATATCGACCCTATGTTCAAGGCTATCTTGGGTCGTCCCTGGATTGACACACTCGGCGCCGTGCCCTCCACATCAGTGCATTAAATTCCCCTTCCAAGGGAGGGTCGTCAAAGTTAAGAGCTTATCCACAGTACAGTCGGTAAAGGCTATTTCAGAGCAGGTTCTTCCCACACTCTGGCCAAGCAGCCGGCCCGTTCTGTCAGTGTTGGATTTGAACTTTCCTTGGGCTTACACATCCCCTCAGCCCGTCGCTACTCCAGTTAATGTCAAAGTGAAGCCGCAGATTCGAGATTCAAAGGGGTGGAACATTATATTGAAACTGGGCTATCAACCAAGGAGAGGCCTCGGTGCGCAACTGCAAGGGATGACTAAGCCTATACCTAAGGGAAGAAAAATGGGTAGGAGAGGTCTCGGCTACAAAGAGACAACATTATCTATGATGGGTGATTCTGGGCCGCTCACCTGGGATTATCGTCAGCATTTTGTCAAAGGGCCTCTCCAGCCTGGCACATTAGCTCCAAAGCCGGTTCAGCAAGAAAGGAATACAGTTTGTCCAATTGCCAGTCCGCCGCCCTTGCCAGGAGGGTCAGATGATGACATGCTCGACTACAGTCAGGCCTTGCAGGGGCTCTTTCATGAGGAAGAATGTCAGAAGAAGCAAGGGGTTCGACTGGTGCAATGGAGGCCGAAGAAGCAGCCTATTGTTAATTTACATAAGGAGGGGAGCTCTCCAATTGCCTTTTCTTGGTCTCCCTCACGCCTCCAATCTATTTTCCAGCAAGGGGACTTCATACCCCGCCTTCCTCCCATCATAATAAATCCGTCTTTCATTGATCCACCCGAGATTCTATTTGTTCCTTGTGCTTGCGGGAAGTGCCCACCCATTGATCTATCCACTCTCTTCACTCCTCCTCCTCCCAACGCCCAACTCCACGAGATGTGGTTCTCTTCTTCCGATCCTTTCTTCGACTGCATTTTCCCCGAGCTGTTCCCTATGCAGCTCCCACCTCCTCCATCTTGCTGTGTAGTCTCCGCTGATCTCCAAAAAAAACGTCAAATTTAAAACGGAGATTTCAGTGGAAGATTACGCTATCCTGTCGCCATCTTCCTCCCAGGGGCACGAGTCCCCTGCGCCTTCCCTTCCACTAGGTCTTCTGTCCCCTAGGTTAGGATTAGGGTCCGTCGAGCCTAGGAAAGTAGAGTCAGTCAGGTCTAGAGAAGTAGGGTCTTGTTCCAGGTCGTCTAACCCTTCCTCTGCTGAGCCGCGCTCGCTGGCGCATCCTTCCCGGTCTGTTCCTGATAGATTCTTGCAAGATTTAGCTCAGCGTTGCCATGCTCTTTTGAAGTGCCCGGAATTTGTTGCTACGGCAATCGTAATTGAAGACGACGAGGAAATAGAAGGGGTGTGGAGCGATGACAGATTAGGCGTCTATGAGATTGTGGATGAGAAGGATCCTATTAATGAAGACAGCGATGTAGATGACACCGCCGACTTATATGCACAAGGATTGAAAAGATTCGACGAGCCGTCGTCGTCGGTGGACGAACCTACAAAGGAAATCAATCTAGGAACCGAAGAAGACCCAAGGCCCATCATGATTGCTGCTAATCTCCCTTCACAAGTAGAAGCGGAATTGATTAAGGTCCTAAGGGAGTATAGCGATTCCTTCGCCTGGTCTTACGAGGACATGCCAGGTCTTGACCCCTCTTTAGTGGAACATCGACTCGTGCTTAAACCAGGGGCAACACCTGTGAAACAAAGGTCAAGAAGATTTCACCCCCACATGGCCTTGAGGATCAAAGAAGAGGTCGACAAACTATACAAAGCCAGATTCGTCAGAGTAGTTTTGTATCCTCAGTGGGTGGCAAACATAGTCCCTATTCTCAAGAAGGATGGAAAAGTGCGCATATGCATTGATTTCAGGGATCTAAACAAAGCATGTCCCAAAGATGATTTCCCGCTACCTCATATAGACGTCCTAGTGGATAACACTGCCGGGTATGAAGCTCTGTCATTTATGGATGGGTACTCGGATCCGTCTCGCTCCGGAAGACCAAGAGAAAACTTCCTTCACCACGCCCTGGGGCACGTATTGTTATGTAGTTATGCCATTTGGTTTGAAAAATGCAGGTGCCACCTATCAAAGGGCGATGATGGCCATCTTCCACGACATGATGCACATATATATGGAAGCTTACGTGGATGACATCTTAGTGAAATCAAGAACGAAAGAAGAACACCCCTCTATCCTGGCTAAGGTGCTGCAGAGAGCCAGGGAGTACAAGCTTAAGATGAACCCGAAGAAGTGTGTATTTGGAGTCTCCTCAGGGAAGTTGTTGGGGTTCATAGTGAGCAAACGGGGGATCCAGATTGATCCTAATAAAGCACAGGCCGTCATGGACATGCCTCCGCCAAAGAACATTTCAGAACTTCGAGGATTGATTGGTAGACTGCAATTCATTAGAAGATTTATATCTCAGCATTCTCAGAGGTGTCGTCTGTTTTATGAATTGCTTAAGGCGGGGGTCAAGTTCGAATGGAATCAAGATTGTCAGAAGGCCTATAAGGACCTCAAAGAGTATCTATCCAATCCCCCGGTTTTGCAACCTCCTGTCCCTGGGAAACCCCTAATCCTATACATCTCGGTTATTAAGGACTCCCTAGGGGCGGTCTTAGCACAAGTAGATGATGAAGGGAAAGAGCGGGCTGCGTACTACCTCTCTCGACTGTTTAATCCAGCTGAATCCAAGTACACCGCTATGGAGAAGACTTGTGCCGCCTTAGTGTGGGTAGCTCAGAAGCTTAAACATTACTTTCTCGCCCACCCAGTTAGGTTGATCTCTAGAATGGACCCGATCCGTTATCTCTTAGAAAAACCCGTCCTTTCTAGTAGGTTAGCTCGCTGGCAAAGCTTCCTCTCTCAGTTTGACATCACCTTTGTTGTTCAGAGGGCAGTCAAAGGATATGCCATTGCTGAGCATCTTGCACATCTCCCTATTCCTCACACCGATTCTATTCAGGATGATTTCCCTGATGAGCATCTCTCTGTCCTTTCTCATCATCCCTTTTGGTCTCTGCACTTCGATGGTGCACTCAACTCCCAAGGCCAAGGGATCGGTGCTGTCTTGCTTACTCCAGAGGGAGTAACCATCCCCTTCGCTTATCAACTTCGATTTCCTGCTACCAACAACATCGCGGAGTATGAGGCTCTCCTGGCCGGCTTGAAGCACGCCTATCTTCTAGGCGCGCGTTATTTGAACATCATAGGAGACTCTCAGCTCGTCCTACGGCAAGTTCTGTCCACTTACCGTACTCGTGACCCTAAGCTCAAGCCTTATCAAGATTTGGTCACGCTCATTGCTAAGCGATTCCGTAAGCTGATCTATATCCATACTCCCCGTTCTCTGAACATTCTAGCTGATGCTTTGGCATCTCTTGCTTCTTCCTTATCTTTCCCTCTCAGTCGTAGCACTGAGACCATCGTCGTCCAGAGATTGGACGCACCCTCTCTTCAAGATCCTTGGTTCATCAACCTTAGGAAAGCTGTAGAGGTGAGAGCTGAGAAGGAAGATCTCAAGGAAGTTTCATTAACCGAGCTAGAGGAGATTCTGGACGAAGAAGAATTGCCTTGGTATCATGAAATCGAATTGTTTTGCAAGGAAGGGTCATTCCCAGAAGGGGCAAAAGCCGAGCAGCGTAAAGCAATAAGAAGAGCCGCCACAAGGTACACTATCATTGCAGGAGAACTGTATAGGCGCGCTACTAATGGAATGCTCATGAGATGCTTGGATGATGTAGAAGCTTGGAAAGTGGCTAAAGCGGCCCATTCTAGTGAGTGTGGAGGTCATGTCAATGGCCAGGCTCTAGCGAAGAAGATCCTTAGGCAGGGCTACTATTGGCCCACTCTAGAGGAAGATTGCTCCCTCTATGTCTGGAGGTGTCCTAAATGCCAACTCCATGCTGATAAAATTCACTCTCCAGCTTCGTCTCTCAATCCTATGACTGCTCCTTGGCCTTTCTCTATGTGGGCTTTCGACGTCGTCGGTCCGCTCGGTGATCCTAATTCTCAGATCAAGCAAAAATCCTTTATCCTCACCGCTACTGAGTACTTCACCAAATGGGCCGAAGCCGAGGCGTATGCAGAGATCAAAGCTACAACGGTGTGCCGCTTTATCATGAAGAATATCATCTCGCGGTTCGGAGTGCCAAGCAGCATCATCACCGACAACGGACCCCAGTTCGTCTCCCAAGAGCTTAAGGACCTATGTAAGAAGTTCAATATTGCACTACATCATTCATCTCCATATTATCCTCAAGGCAACGGTCAAGCCGAGGCCACTAATAAAACCCTTCTTAAAATCATCAAGAAAACGTGCGAATCTCATAAATTTTTCGATTGGCCAGAAAGATTGGTGGAAGCTCTGTGGGCTTACCGCACCTCCGTCCGTACCCCTACGGGGCAAACTCCCTATTCCCTGACCTATGGGATGGAGGTGGTGCTCCCATATGAGATCTTAATCCCTTCCCTTAGAGTGCAGCTCGATAAGGAACTTAATCTCGATGAACGTCGAGAGGCGTTACTGGTCCAGTTGGAACTCTTAGAGGAGATGATGAATGTGGCCGATCACGTTTCTGTTTATCAAAAGAGGGTTTCGCGTTATTTTCAAAAGAAGGTGATTGAACGTAAGTTTATGACGGGTGATATTATTTTGAAACGCAAATTCATTCGGTCTGCAGGTCCTAGGTCTAAATTACAACCTAACTGGGAAGGGCCGTTTGTAATAAAAGAGGCTTATCCAGGGAATGCTTATCGTTTAATGAATGTGGAAGGTGAGAAGCTCCCTCACCCGTGGAATGGGTTGCATCTTAAGCGTTTCTTTCCTTAGAGTCTAAACCACGTGCTTCCCCGGCAGCAAGATCTTCCTTCCTATTTTTCAAAAGAAAAGGGTCCCGAGTAAGGCAATCACACACCACACGACATCCCTGGTCGGGCTCCTTGTTTAAAAAGACACCGTTTCTCCTTGGCCATGCTTTAGGGGAAAGTCGAAGTCCCTGTCCGCTTCATTCTTCGGCTGAATCCAGGGGCAAGGAGTGAATAATGAGGCGACAACCAATCCAAACACCCTAATGAGAGGAGGTCTCAAACAGGGGCAAGTCCGTTATGACCTGACGCCACAAGCAAGAAAGGAAAAGAAAAGAAAAGGAGTGCTCTTTACGACAAAATCAAAAGCGTTATCTCAAAGGTCTACAGATTCCGAATTTCTGAAAACTCCAAGGAGAAAAGAAAGCTAGGCATGACAAGAGTGGCAGTACAGTTCCCCGCGGGACGTTATGAGCCCGGTCGCATGCATGCCTAGGGTGGACAAAGGTTCGATGACGGACGCAAAAGCCCCGGCGCAACAAACCAAATCTCTAATAGGGTTGTGCGGTGAGAAAATCAAGTCCTAAAAACTCCCATATCTGGCCTAAGCTTACCCTCATGATCTTTTTTCCTTTTAGGACTAAGATTAGTACCCTGGGTATGGCATTGGTAGAAACACCGTCATGATGATTAGGTCTTAGCCAGGGGTTGTCACACTATTACACGCCAATCTCGGGACTCAATCTAAAATAAGGAAGGGTTCGCGTTGCTAGAGAGGCACTGGTTTTTCAAAATCCAAACAAAATCAAATATTTTCAAAATCCAAAAAATCAAATATCTTTCAAAATCCAAAAAAATTAAATATCTTTCAAAATCCAAAAAAATCAAATATTTTTCAAAATCCAAAAAAATCAAATAATTTCAAAATCCAAAAACATCAAATATTTCAAAATCCAAAAACAACAAATATTTTCGAGAATCCAAAACAAAACAAATATCTTTAAAATCCAAAAACATTAAATATTTTCAAAAACTCCTAAAAAAAAATACCATCATGTGCATAGCATGCATTGCATTTTCATTATGTTTCCGCCTATTTAATAAAGGCTCCACCCCTTGACCGAATATCAAGAAACGGTCATTATCTAACTTGCTTCAAGGCAAGGGGTTGGGTCTAAGAACAGATCTAACTTGATTCATGTTTAAAGTGTGTGTGCAGAATGCAGGGACAAGATTCAAAGCAAAAAGGTTCACAACTATGCAGGTTCAAGGTATGTAACGCGCCAACATCAGACCGTTACAGTCACATAACGGCCCCCTCTTCGACCGTTATTTTCCTTCAGGCATGGGCCTTCTTTCTTTCACTAACCATCGCTATAACGGTCTGGAGAATACCGTTACTTGCTTATAACGGCCCAGCGCCTATCCGTCATATCCTTCAGAGACAGGGTTCTATTGTTACTCTCATTCTGACGGCCTGTCGTAGGACCGTTATTTCCTTGTAGCGGCCCATTGCCTATCCGTTTCTATCTCCAGAGGCTCTGCCTGTTCACATCATTCCAAGCCATTCAAAACACGAAACTCAAGCCCATTCAACTGAGGCAATTTCATCTCATTCAAGCAAGCTTAATGAAATATAACTCATGATAAACCAAGCTCTGATGATCAAGTACACATAACATCTCTCATGAACAAAAAGAAAATCAAGATACATTCAATTTCTTATCCGCAAGAGGGCGGATTCTTCTCAACTCTTTCACATAATCTCGGCGTGCTTCGTCGTTCTCTTCAACTTCTGCTTGCCACGGGCGCATCTTGCTGATCTCCCACATGATCAGCGCGTTCCGGACTGCTCGTTCATCTTCCTCGGTCCCCATCTTCCTAGGTAAAAGGGGAGGGTAGTGTGATAGTGCAGAAACGTCGGTTCGAGGTAGTCCGATCTGAATATGGCATCGGTGCGGGTTGTAGATCGCCAGGGTAGTATTCCCCACTAGCTGGAGGACCAGGCCTTGACGCCGCGGTGTTTTGAGAAGAGTGCTTCGAAGGATTCTTGGTCGCATAATGAACTTGTCCATTGGCAAAGTGTTGAAAAAGAGGCGCCATTCATCCCGAGTTTTCTTATCCGCCGTCCTGCATTCCACCTGAGAAGAATATCCAAATGCCCCTCCAATGAAGAAGAGGGGGTGGCTCCCGAAGATCCGGCTTGCGGAAGTTATGTCTTCCTTAGGAAGGAATTTGACTCTCACTCCTATCCAGCACTCAAGGAGTATCATGGAACCAAACAAGGGACCTCCTATGCAAGCCGAGCTTAGTCCTTCATAGAGGTATGAGAGGACCGCTTGAGAGATAGACATTCCCCGCCACAGCCCGCTAATAATGCTAAGATTTTAGATGTCTAAGAGATGGTCGGTCGTAGTAAAAAGGAAGACCCCGCACAAGCAAACCGCCACCGCCTTGGCTATTGCTTCATGTCTCTCCCACTTGTTTTTACAATGAGACACTATCCATTGTGCCAAAGGTATCAAGTGAACATGATGTGGGCTGATCATGGTTCTCACGTCCTTTTGATTATGAATGAAGTCGCTCAAGATCAAGGACGGGTCAATAGGCTCTATTGTATAGCAAGCTCGGTCTTCATCCCCCGCCTTAGTCTTAGGAAGGGTTAGGTAGGTTTCTACCTCGTCTAATAGGACTGTTGCTTCGAAGGAAGGGAAGATAAATGTATGAGTTTGTGGATGCCATAGTTCCACAAGTGCTGAAATACTTGGCCAATCTAAGGACAATTTCTGGAAATTTTTGCCCAAAACCAAGAGGGGTTGAAGGTGCCAAGCTTTAAGGATTGATGTGACTTCTATAGGGAGGGCCTTTACCATGGGAGCCACCCACTTCAGATTAGAGTAGCATCTTGGGCCAGGAAGAGGCTTGAAGAAAGAAGGAGAAGAAGAAGTCATAAAACGAATTAAAGTGCAGAATTTTCTGAACTTGGATGTGTTGTTGAGGTTCTTACCACCCTTTGAACATTGGAGCTTAAGTGCTTTGGAATTGATGTCAATCGTTGGAGCTCTCCATGTTCTTTTCTGACAGCTTTAGGTCCGGTGTAGACCTTCTCCTCCATAGCCATCACCTCGAAGCTTCTCTTCATCTTGATTTCTGCCCTTAGGAGAGGTTCTTCAACCCTAAAGCAGAGGTTTGCAGCAAAGATACGATTTTTGGTTGAGTTTCCAAGTCTTAAAGGTTTAATTTTGGCTTTGAAAGGATAAGACTTGAGTTGGAAGGCTTTATCTTCAATCTAGATAAGTTCTAGTAAGGGATTATGTGGCTAAACCTCGGGTTTAAGTTCTCACGGCTCAATCCGTCTCGGAATACAACCCAGAATCTAACGGTCTATCGTACGGCCGTTATTTCACTCCGACGCGCCAACCTTAGGCCGTCGCATTTTCCTGTGGGTTTAATTCCCCGATCATGTTCTGTGAAGATTAACGGTCTAAGGGCTGACCGTCGTTTCTTGTAACGCGCGAATCTTGAGCCGTTATACTCTCATCCACTCAGTCCTTTCTCTTCTAGGCTAAGCACTTCCTGACGGCCCTGGTTATGGCCGTTGCTTCACTATGACGCGTCTCCCTCAGGCCGTCGCATGTTCTGCCAGTTGTCCTGACAACCATCGTTATGCCATGATCAACGGTCTAGTCTTTGGCCGTTATTTGTCTTTGACGCACCTGCCGTTGGCCGTCGTGTCTCCTGAAGCCCTACTACCAGGATGGGCCCCTGTTATGATTAACGGCCTTTCACCGGCGCGTCGTTTGATTAAGACGGTCTGAGCCTAGACCGTTACTTTCTCTGCTGCTAATCTCAGGCTATTCCTTCTGCCCTTGCCTAGACCTGGCGGTCTTTCACATTATACACCTCATTCTCTCCATAGTTTTCCCCACACACATACGTTCCTGCATATGTCTCATACATTCATTCACGTCTCGTCCGCGCATGCATATTTAAATACAAAACCATTCATTTATTCATTTCATCCACCCTGCACATTCAAGCCCATCTCCACCTGCCCAAAAATTCATGCACATTCTGGCATACATTTCATTCATTCACACTTGCACAAAATAAAATGGAAAACCAAAAAGAAAAAGATCTCATTTCTTTTTTACCATAAGTTCTGTACAAAAGATAAGAAAAACATAAAAAATACATCATTCGGTCGGCTTATCCGCCGGACCGCCCTCATCCTCTCCATCCTCGGGTCTCCTCGCGGGTGGCGGCGCTATGGAAGCACTCTCCTCCTGCTGTCCCCGCTCCGCCCTCTCATTCCTCCGTTGGCCGGAGGAGCTGACAAGAAAATCCCCTACCGAGCCGCTCGGGGCAGCACTCCTCCATGCCCCACTCTGAGAAGCACTCCGCTCCGGTCCCCGGCCCATCATCCTGACTGTCCGCTCCAGCGTCCGCAGCTCGATCTTCAGCGTGAAGATCTGACGCCGCGTCTCCCGTGCCTCGGTCCGGTAGCGATCCAGGTCCGCCGTCCCGATACGGAGCTGCTCCACCTCAGCTTGAGCCCGAGCTAACTCCGTCCGTAGTCGCTCACCCTCCGCCTCATCCAAGCGTCGCGGGGTCTCTGCTCTCAGTTGAGCCATCTCTGCCCGTACAAGCTCTGTCTCCGCTCGGGCTCGATCAGTCTCAGCTCGGCTTCTTTCTGCCTCTATCCTCGCCTGCCTGGCCTCGGCCACTGCTGCTGCTAGCTCTCTCGCCTGTAGATTGCATTTCATATAGTTAATCATAAGGCATTTTTAGGCAAGATCATAAGCATGAGCATTTTTAGCATCTTACCCGCTCCGCGAGGGTGGCCTCCGCCTCCTCGGCCCGGGCAACCGCCCGAGCGAACTCAGCCTCCTGCTCAGCCCTGCCTCCCGCAGGCTGTGAGGAAGACGATGGGGCATCCGGTCCGGCTCGTTGGGCTCCCTCGGCCCGCTGCATTTAGAAGACAAGGTTAGGAACCATGGTTAATCAGCATGTGCATCATAAGCATCAATTGTCATAATCATAAGTATTTTTTCTAGGTTTTGTAGTCTCACCAGGAGCTCTAGAGCGGTCTGGTACCCGTCCCGCTGCTGGATGGTGGAGTGGAGTAATCCCTCTAGCTCAGCTATCCGTCCCTCAGAGTCTAGCTGCATTTAGAAAGCATGTGAGTCAATACATCCATCACATTGCATTTTTTGCATATAGAAAGAGTTTTTGAGTTTAGAATTTGCATACCGGTCGTCGGGTACCTTGGTACACCCGGTCGCCGTAGAGACGAGCAAAGGCCTTCAGATATGCCTCGTCACTCTCGTCTCGTTCCTTTACCGCTCGGCCCCGCCTATTCCAGTCGTGGACGTACTTCACCTTCCGGGCACACCAATCCACATTGCTGCTAATGCCCCTTGCTGACTTGCCGGGGTGGTCATCGCTGTGGCGTGGAAAGGTCACCTCGGGCTGATGTAGTCCCCGGGTCCGCAGGATCAGCATGTAGTGCAGAGGCTCGATGATGTGGATGCAATGCAACCATATGTCTCGTCCCCGGTACGATACAGCCGCCTCCACCCATGGCTGTCCCGTATAACCCTCGTCGCGGTACGGGGTCCATCTCACCCGAAAGCATTTTTTTCAACATTTGCACGGTCAGCATTTAGAAGCATTTAAAACATATAGGAATCATTTTGAGTTCTGGACTTACCGACGTATGTGGGAAGGAGTCTAGGTCATCCTGGATCGTCCGGGTCAGTCTGATGATCGACCCTGTGTCCCTCGCCACCGACCATCGCCTCGCGATCGGTATGTGGCCGGGATGGAGTAGTGCACCTCTCCCGATGCCCGGGAGATACATGTAGCTCCAGATCTACATTTAGAAATCAAGTCAGTCGCATGGCATAAATCATTGCATAAATCATGGCATAAATATTCATGGCATAACAAGAAAGCATTTAAAGTGCATTTACCTGTAGGAAAGGCGAGAAGCCGCCCAGCATCGTCTGCCGGTCTGTGGTGCTGAGGGACTCGAACAAGAATGCGAGCACTGCCGCTCCCCAGGCGTATTTCCTGACTCTGCCCAAATCCTCTATCATCAGCAGCAGTCTGCAGCTGATGACATCTGCCCGAGTCGCGAAGAGTAGCTTCCCGGATAGCAGCATCAGGAAGCGTCTGAGCACTCTATCTCCCTCTGGTCCTGCCTCTGCCGCCACGCGAGGGCGCACCTGGTCTATCACTCTGCCCAGATGCTCCTCAGGTAGCTCTCCCACGGCGATCGCCGCTCCTCTCAGTCCCAAGCTCTCCTGCAGCACTGATCTCGAAAGCTGAGAGGAGGACTGTCCTGGCCTGATCAAATCTAGCCCGAGCAGCTGCTGCGCCATCTCTCGGTAGTCGCCGTATGTCCACCCTGTCACTGCAGCTCCGTGGACTCTCAGTCCTGTAATCCTCGCTATATCTTCCAGCGTGGGGATCATGTGGCCCCACGGAAAGATGAAGGCTCTGCTGATCGGGTCCCATCTCTCGTGCAAGGCGTACAGTAGCGGCATGTCCATCCGGATCACCTCGATGCTGAGCACCTCGGCGAATCCCATGCCGGCTAATCTCTCTCTCTGGTAGTCGGGCAATGCCTGGTACACTGCCCGGATCTGTAGCTAGGAGATCCGCGATCGTCTCTTCCCCTGCATTGCATATTAGATCATTAATTAGTCCAATTTGCATCATATAATCATTGCATAAACATTCATAATTGAAAACAAAACAAAAATTTGAAAACTGAAAACCCTAAAAAATAGCTTAAGTCCCTGGCATGAGTGACGGCCCTGGGATGGGGCGTCGCTTGCTTGTGACGGCCTCGTCATGGTGCGTCAGACAAGTGATGATCGCTGGCAGGACCGTCACATTGACTGCGTTTGGGAATTTTTCCCTTGCATCCCCGTGGTCTCCCACTATGGCCAAATGGCCTACAATTGCTCCTAGGGGGTTCGTAGACCCATTTCTACCCTCATTCCCCACATGCATTCATAAATAAAACACAAAAAAATCAAAATTTGGAGTTAGGGCAAGGGGGCCTACCTCACGGTCCATGCCTCTCCTCCTCTTCTTCTCTGGTTCTTTGGGCTCCTCTGCACCCAATGAGGCTTCTCCTTGATCCTCCACGGCCGTGGGGACTTCTTCTTCTTCTATTGGGCTTCTCCTCGTCGGTTGTTCCTCTTCCACCGGCGGGATCACTTCCCGTTCGAGCCGGTGGTGGAACCGCCGTATGGCCATCTTCTTCCCTCTCCCCCTCTTCTGTGGTGGCGGCTGGGGTGCCTCGTCGCCGGCCATTGCGGTGGTGGGGGTTGGAATCGCCGGAGCTCTCTCGGTTTTTTGGGGACGTTGGGTTTGGAATGAATGGGCTGTGACCGTTCGGTTGTTTTTTTTGAAAACTCAGGAAATGCGACGGTCTATCGACAGACCGTTACATCCTTCTGACACGCCTTGAGGTGACCGTTACATGTGTTGGACTATTTTATTGAAGAATGTGAACCGCCTGACTTATGACGGACCAGGGGTGATCCGTTGCTTGGTGTGACGCCCTTTCATGAGACCGTTATATGCTTGCAAATTTCTTGATGAACTAAAAAGATTAATTGATGTTAAAACAGTGCCATGTTCTGCATTAATTTTCCTTATTGATGTCCCTTGCACGTACAATGGTTATGCCTTGATTTCCTTATCATATTTATTGTTGGCTAACCTATCTTTCATGAAGGAATTATGAGTGAAGTCATGCGTTGCCAATCATCAGGCAGGTAAGTCAGGTATTGTATCTCGTTCCCTCACTCCCTTAATGCATTACTATATGTTACTTATGATATATTATCTCGAGAACCGGCTGGTCATTCATGTGTCCTAGGATCTGATGTTCCCCTAAAATAAAAATGATGATGATCTAAGTTCACATGTTTAATCGTTGGATAGGCCGTTAGATAGGAAAAATTTGGGGACGATGGTTCTATCTTGCACACCGTGGTTGCAGATGGTGTCCTGACTCTGATTTCTTCGATCTAGCAATATTATTCTCGAGTATTTTCTATTTTTATCTTTCTTCGCATTTGTTTTGAAGATTTTGTTTTCCTTTAGCCCAGCATGCATCATACGCATTCTTTGAGCAGTCATGAAGCTTCATCTGTTCAAGGTATCTCAGTGATGGTGAATAGCTGTGTTCTTGATCTCGGATAAGGAGAATTATTCCACTCTGAATTAGAAGGTTTTCCTTCGATCTGTTCACTTGATCTGGTTGGCTGAAGATTCATGTCTGGAGTTTAGTCTCTTGTTCTTTCCGTTGCCTCCGGCGGCTAGCCGTGTTTCCTTTCCTTAGTTATTAGCTCCTCCAGACTTGCATCCTTTGGTTGGCTATTTTCTTGTGATCAATTTTGAAGCTTTCCAGAAAATTCCTATCGCTTGTTGGTTGAGAACGGGTGTCGTTTACCTTAACGTCCTCTTTTTGATACACTCCGCTTCATTTCCGCTTCATCTTCATGTTCCATTTCACTTTCGCTTCACCTCCGCTCGCTCCCCTACAAAGAGGACGTTAAGGAGGGGCATCTGTTGACACCCGTTTTATACCCAATAAGTCGGGTCATCTCCTTATTTCATTCTATATGATGCTCCGAGTTGTTCACTCTTCATTGAGTCTCTTGATCAGTTGAGGCCTGTTTCTTGGGTCTTAATTCCTGGATTAAGAATTGGCTCCTGGTGGCGTTTCGTTGGCAACAGCTTAGCAACCCTTCATTGCTATTCTTGAAACTCAATGGTAATAACGGTCCGAACCAGGCGCGTTGTTTCATTATAACGCATGGGGCCTGGACCGTTACTCTTTGAAGAGTCCTAAGGCTTAAGGCCTCGTTTTCAGTGCTTATCCTTTGGCTTACACATTGGTAATAACGGTCTGTCGTGCAGCCGTTGTTTCATTCTGACGCCCTATGTCTTGGCCGTCGCTTCTTTGCAGAGTCCAATTGATTAAGTCTTCTTCCCGTCGATCTTATCCTTTGGGATAGGGTTGAGAGTAACGGATGGTCCTTGATGCGTTGCTTCCAAGCGGCGGTCTGTCGTGCAGCCGTTACTTCCTTCAGAGAGTCCTGGCAGTTCAGGCATTTTCTCTGCTACTCCGTGGCCGAAGATAAGGGTTTGGATTGACGATATCTCTTTCAAATCTGATCCCCAGGACCTTCCGTTCGATTCTATGGACTCTTGGTGATATTATCTTCGAGGATTTGCTAAGAATTATCCCTTTATCTTGCTTGATTATCCTCTGCTCGACCTGAGAGTTTGAGGGTCTATAAATAGAACCCTTGACTTCATGGCCCGAGAGAGGAAGATTTGAAGTCACGACGAAGTGCTGCCAAACTCAGGAGTCATCTTCATCCAGGAGGAACTGCTTCCCACGTCCATCCATCTCATAATCAAGGGAGTACTTTGGTTTTGGTCTTTCAAGTTCATCATTGCATGCTTGAGTTCTTCCCTGGTTTTCCTCAATCAAAGCATTGTCCCTCCTCTTTCTCCACGTTTTTCACTGTCCTCTAAGCATATAAACATCTTCCCAAGCTTTTAAAACACCCAGAGGGGTTAAAAAACCAAAAACTCCCCGGTAATCCACTCTCCTTTTGATGATGTTAAGTCCTTTGAGAATTGATGCTATGCTTGTGAAAAGGACTAATTGAGGTTATTGTGTTTGGTCTTTCTACATCTTTGGCAGGTTTACAGGTTCATTAACACGAGGCCCAGGTCTTCTAGCCGGCTGGAAGAGTTGGAGTTAAAAGAATTCAAGCTTTGTTACTGCAGGTTATCTAACGGCCTTGTGCAGGCACGTCACTCTCTTCCGGCGGTCTATCGGGTGGCCGTCATTTCCAAGTAACGCACAGGGTTCTGGCCGCTACTTCTAAGTTGATCTGCAGGCTTTCTCTGGTTTTCTCTCCCGTGGGCGGGTGTTTCATCCACCTATTTCCAAGGTATATTCAGGTCTTTGACTTGTTTTTACTTTGGTGGCGATCACATCTTTCCTTGGTATTGGGCATTAGCTGTCTTCTTCATCATATCTTTCTATTTTCCTTGCTAGTTCCACCTTCACGGTGTGTTTTTGTTTACTCCTTGCTCCACGCCTCGGCGTGTGTTTTCCTTTTCCTTAGCGTAGTTTGATTGAGATAGCATGCCCATGCTAGAGCTAGCTATGATTGCCTAGGTTCATGATCACATGTTCATAGGTTTGAGTAGGTCTTTGATTGCTTGTTTGTCATCTTACCATATCACTTTTCAAACCTCAAAAGAAAGATAGAAGATAGACAAATAAATATCAACAACGATGTCCTCAACAACCCCATCCAGGTCACACCGACGCCTGACACGGCTTCCATCACAGGAACATGGTACTCATGTGGCGCACTAGCCAGCACATTCCCCAACACTCCATCCTGCCAGTGCCAAGAACCCCGATACCTCAAGCAATGGCTCGGTAACAACACGTCTCACACTGAGGAACCAATCCTCTAATGCTCAACGCAAACTCAGGAATCCGCCCATAGCAACCAACGCTACGATCCTGAACCAGTGGGTCACAAGCCCACCAGGCTTCCGCTGCGCACTCTGATCCACGCGCACAGCCACAGACTCCCGGATACATCGCCCAACCGGCACTCGTCCTTTCGGAAAAGCGCCAACACACCCTCACATGACAAGGGAATGGGCAAAACTTCTCACAGGCAACCATCTGGCCAAGACAAGGAGCACGTCTCGCACGGACTTCATGGCACACAAAGCCAACCAATCCGGACACATGATGCAAGACGATTAAACTTAGCCAAATACAATCTCCCCAACCAAAGGAGAAATCAAACGCCCTTCCTACCAACGGAAGAACTCCACGCTCGACCTGACCTCGAACCTCGTGCATGCTGGGAACAGCACCTTCCAGCACTGAGAAAACCATCATCACGTCAGGTCAGCGCCTCCGACACACTCGATGAGTGTCACGTCGGACAACAATCACAACATCTCTCGATGTACCACAACTGCAATTCCTCAAACTGTAACGCACCGGGCCAAGAGCCGCAACATGAGCCATAATCGGCAACCGCCAACGCTCATCCTCGAGTCTCGAAACTCACTACAGAACCTTCACATCTCAGACCAAATCCAAGGCGAACATAACCCATTCGCACACAAGACGCAGGAGCAAGACTTACTGGGACATCACAGCGCAATCCTGTCTCGAAATCTGTAAAATAACCGGGACCGACACGTCATTTCTGACGACACAGAGCACGACAAGAACATCAAGCTCGACGAAAATAGTAGCTCACCGAGAAGATCCTCCGCTCTCCTGAGCACACTTCTCGATCAGAGCACCCGCTCCGACACCTCAAACCACGACCTTAACACCTCAGGGGCTGGATAGGCCTCAAGTTGGAGTGGCCAAAACTAACAGCAGCTCCCTCAGAGCACACTCAGGTCCACTTAACCACAAGCAATCCACACCATCCACCTGACCATGATGTAGACACCTCGAACGCAGCACCGTGAGCTCACGCCTGCTAGCAACCTCTGACCAACGCAGCACAACCAGGGCCACCACCGATGAGAGAGAAGGCTCTAGACATCCATCCTTAGACCCCACGTTGGCAACAAAAGTCGCGGACAGTAACCACCTTCACAGCACCGCACAGCGCACTCGAGCTCTCAAGCGAGAAATTAGGCGGAAAACATGCACGAAACCCTATGCCAACTGTCGACTGTACTGGACCTTATGGACTCTGATCACTGTAATATTTTGAATTCCTATGTACGTCCACAACCACTGCTCTAATACCAGCTGTAACGACCCGAGAATCCGATTACCGGGAAGGCCTGATAACCCGAGACTCGAACCGCCGCCCACGAGCTGGGAGGGTTCGGAAGGGCTAAAAGGAGTGTGGAGGCACAAAGAAATAGGAAATAAAGCAGAACAATTCAACAATTAATAGAAATAAATAAACAACAACTACTACAACAGAGTCCAATCTAACAGAAAGTACAGTCTAGAGCAATAAAGCGTACCACACGCCGAGTGAACGCTCGGCCCGGCGAGCTGGCAACTAAGAACCTCCGTACCGCACCCTCGAACCTCGAGGAAGAACCGCCACACCTGAAAAGCAGGGACTGAGTATCCAAAACAGAGACTCAACAGGGATCCCGCGGAACCCCAACCGGAAACAACGGCAGTAGCGGAAAGGAAAGCTACAACGACAGCAGGTTCAGCGAACCGGTGGCCGGTCAAAACTTGGCACTACAGCTACTCCTACTGAACCAGAAACACACCCCGATCTCACGGTCGGGGGCTACCGAACTACACTAGTACTGCTTACCGAAGTAAAAACCTATAGCAACCACACCGTAGAGGCCTGTCTCCCAGTACACGGCCAACTTGGACACGCTATCCAAGGTGCAACCCTGACCACCTGGTCACGGGTACTGCACAACAAGACGCAACCTCGGTAAAGCTACTAGCACCAGTCTCACGGCACGAAAACCGACACACGCGCCACGGCGAGGCAACCGAAACTCAACGGTCAACACGACCGAAAACCCGAAGGTCAAAGTCACTGAAGCTGACAGTCTGTCACTCCCGACTCGACAGGAGTACCTCCCACTAGAAGTAAAGCCGGATGCGTCCACTGACATCTTAGTCCGCGCCTCAAGTGTCTCCCTCCGGCCCAGCGGGAACTGAGACACCGCACAAGTAACCACAAACAAGTGACTAGCTGGGGTCACACCCGTCAGCGTGGGTCAAACCACCCCCAACCACGTGTGCACACACAGACCGTGCGTCTCTGGTCTGGCCCTCTGACCGGTTTTCCCCTCAGTCGGACTCTTGCTGGTAGACGCGGGGCCCGATGGAAACCGGTGCAAAAACCATCCTCTGGGAAGCCTCTCCATCACTCCCTGGTGGGACCACAAAACGTGTAAGCAGGCTACGACTAGTGGAGGGTCACTACGGAGTAGACTCTCAAGCCACGAAAAATAACGTCCGAACCCGACGAAGTGCGGGGACCGTCCCACGTACTAGCACAGTCGCACGGTGACCACAGTCGGAGAAGAAACGAGACTCACAGTCCACAGGCCACGCACCTGGCCACGCAGAAATGCCAAAACACTATTCCCAATGTAGCTCACAGGCTGCCAAACTGAATCCCAATCTCAGGGACAAGCGGGAACCCTCCAGCCCCAGGCTGGGCAACTGGACCCGCGGTCCAAGGCCACATACATGGCCCACTCGGGAATCATCTTCCAGGAAAGCTCACAGCATGCGGGGGAGACCCCACCGCACACACACCGATACACGGTGACTCGGTCAAGCGTAACACAAAAGCCCGGCACACGAGGAGTCACCCAGACTCTCAAGTCTATGGGCACGCTAAATGAGGTAGCACGATCCTCCTGACACCCACAAAACACGGACATAGAATCCCACGGGTGTCTGGGGCATTCACAAGACCGCAAGTAAACCGCTGGGTCTCAACCGGGTCGACCAGGGATCCACACAATGCGAAACGATCGCGGCAAGCACGAAGAACCACTTCGGCATAACACAGTGCCTGGTGGTCTATCTTTGGGCCGTCATAGACCGTAACAGTCCAAAGGTAGGCCGTCACAGCACCCTGACGGTCTAACTCAGGAGCGTCAGACTCTCGGTGCGAAATGAACTGTAACGCACCCACGCTGGTGCGTCACAAGACCTGATGGACCTAAACAGGTGCATCAGGGCACGAGTGAAAACTAAACGTAATGCGCTCCTCCAGGGGCGTTACGTCACCTAACGGACCGACTCCGGTGCATTAGGCCATGGAGCTACACAAGCTGTGACACATACCGCTTGGTGCGTCACGCTCTCTAACGCACCTACCCAGGCGCGCTAGGGTGAAGGGTGGATGCGTTAGCTCTAACGCTCCTGCCCAGGGGCGTCACAGTACCCTGACGCCCCACTCTGGGTGCGTCAGGTGTCTATGACCCCCAACAGTCATAAACCACGGTCGGAACCACCGTAACGGTCTAGCATGAGGGCGTCACAGCCCTGTGGCGATCTATCGTGGGACCGTCAGGCCCATGAACGCCAACACTCAAAACAAAGGGAACGTAACGCACCTGCCCAGGAGCGTTACACACTGTGGCGGTCACTGGAACGACCGCCACAGCGTCCCAACGGCGAAATGGCAAACTACACCCAAAAATTCCATTTTACGCCCCGATCATGCACGGATGATGGGGAAAACAAGGGGGAAGCCCCCAAATAGCCCCTAGCATGCATCTACGGCCTCAGATCGGCCAAAAACGCAATGAAACGGCCTATCGATGCTCAACCCCAAAAATGTGGATTTTTCCCAAAATCCCCAAATACGCCCGCTCGACTCACTGCGGCCTACAAAACTTGCGGGAAAGAGAATGCACGAGCTGGGGGTCCATCTCCCTACCTCCACCGAAGAAACGACGCGCCGTGGACGCCGATCCCCGAAGAAAACGCCGTGAAACCCTCGCTGCTCCACGAACCCGCGGCCGAGCTTCCACGCGCCACCGACCCTCGATCCTCGACCCGTTCCCCGTTCCTCGCCTCCCACCATCGCTGATAAGTGCTATATTTTACATCATAATTTACATCACATCCATCATCTTTGAGCATTATTTGAGTATATTTGTGCAACATGGGCATTAATTACATTCTCACACATTATTTGAGTCTTCATGTATTTTATCATCTTTTTGAGCTTAAAAGACCATGTGAGAAATATTTAAATTTTTTACACAATTATTTTAGAATTAAATAGATTGATATTTTAATTTTCAGGAAACAACAACCTAGATCAAGGCGCTATTTAAATAACGACAGCTTCTAGGGCGCGTATTCAGTAAGAAGCGACATCTCCAAGGACGTCAATTCATTTGAAAAAAGAAAAAGAAAAAGAATTAGCGCCCAAGATGAAGTCGCTAATTATTGAAAGAATGCCCATATAAACAGTCGTCAATTCTTATTTTACGAAAAATGAAGAAAATAGCAAATAAGGAAATAACGCCCGAATGAAGAGGCGCTACTTCAAGAAATGACGCCCCACTCTAGGTCGCTATTCAAAGTTGAACAAAAAACGGCAACTGCAGTTTCCCGATCGAAGTCTCCTACCAATTTTCAAGCTTATCCAAGTCATATTCAAGGAAAGGAGGACTCCAAGGATGGAAAGCAGTCTAAATGGATCAAGTTGTATTGTTGGAAACTGGTTTTTGGATGAAATTGGGAACCCACGATCGTGGAAGGGTTCTAAACCCTATAAATATGATGCTGTGTTCAGCCATGGAGAGGGAGCTAGTTGAAGGTCCGCCGTAGGAATTGATTTTGAAGCTTTTCATTTCATCTTTTGTAGTTAAGTTCTTCTTCAAAATTTTTTATTTTTAAGTATTCTACAAATTCTTCTTCTTCATCTTCTTCTAATTTACCACCATTTTTAATCTATTCTCAGTTTTTCAAGCATCTATCTCTGTGTTTTTACTGTTCATCCGGTTTTTATAAACTCTGTTCTTTCTCATTTTTCTCCCCCTTCTGATCCTCATCTCTCTCTGTGTTCTTCACAAAAGTTGTGCGGTTTTGAAAGTTCTTAAACTTCTTCTTCTATCTCTTCTTCCAAATCTTCCTCGTTCTCAGGTTATTTATTATTTTCTAAAGTTCAGATTTTTAGGGCTTTCACTATTTATCCAAGCACCACCTCCTGTTCTTCCTAGTTTTTCACCCTCTTCCACTCCTCTTTTTAATCTGTGTTCTTCATCAAAGTTCTTTGTTTTTCAAATATCTACAACTTCTCTTTCTTCACCTTCTTCTAATTCGACCTGGTTTTAAAGATATTCTTAATTTTCTAATATTCTGTCTTGGGTTTTTCTGCACTATTCATCCGCAACCACTCTCTGTTCTATCACGTTTTTCTCCATCTTCCTCTCATTTTCTGTCTTTTTGTTCTTCATCAATCTTCTTCATATCTTCGTCCTCTACAATTTTCTCTTCTTCCACATCGTCTAATTCTCTCTAGATTTTAATCTATTCCTCTTCTTCTAACCCTCTATTTTTAAAACTGTTTTACTGTGTTTTATATTTTCTTGCTACCGTAGCCCATCCTTCTTCCTTCTATTCACTTCCACTCTCTACCTCCACCTTCCCATATTTCTTCACATATCCATATGGCGGATTTTCTCTCTTTGGTCCTCTTGGCGGCGTCTACTTTCATGGCGGGGTGATACACTCAAAGGTTCGGCAAGGAGTTGACGACGTTCTTCATCCTATTGGCATACAATTTCTTTTCTCTTCTTTTATTTTGTAAGTTGTAATTTTAGTTTTCATATACATTGTACTTGCCACATCTCATAGCAATAAAGTTGATCTTTGTGAAATTGTGTTTATCTTTCAATCTCTTCCAAATTCTTTTCTTAAACCCTCTCATATTCTTTAAATAGTTTTCATGCAATTTATCTTTACTTAGATTAATCACACTCAAAAATTCGGTTTTCAAAGCATAAGGTGTTTTTCCAACTTGTTCTATAAAGATTATTCCTCCTCGTGGGATCGACTCTGCTTACCACTGTATATTTGATTTTTCCAGTCTTTTAAAGTGAGTGAGTGTGAATATTTTAAAATTGTCGCACGGCTTTCTTTACGACACTAGTCGGTGCGCATCAATTTTTGGCGCCGTTGCCGGGGAGGAAATTAATTTTTATGTTGAGAAATTCCTTGTGTTTGATTTGTATATAGTTTTCTTAATTTTTCTATTTTTATTTTTTACAGAAAAAAAATCAAAAAATCTAAAGAAATTCGGATCTGAAATTCCAAGAAATAAAATCTGTCACAGGAAGCGTCGCTAAATCCCAGATCTGTCACAGAAAGCAGAAATTCAGAAAAATCCAGGAAAATCAAGCGTCACTGAAAGGTCAGAAACGTAGGTATAGGTCATGTTTTGCTAATTTCTGAAAAATCAGAAAAATTTTAAAAAATTTCAAAAAATTCAGAAATCCAGAAAACACCAAAAACATGTTTTTAGATTTTATTTTACAGTAGTTTTACATATTGTTTGGTATTTTTAGTTTATAGCCTCTTTCATTCATATCTCTATTTGAAAATTGAAAAAAAAATCTAAAAAAATCTCTAAAAATAAAATAAAAATCAGAAAAAGAATTTTTTTTTTATCATGCTAGCATATCTCCATCTTGGTTGCATTACTTTCATGCATGTGTGCATTTAGTTGATCTATTTGTTCATTCACAGCATTATTTGAAAAAGAAAAAAAATTTCTTCTCATCTTTTTCCCCTTCTTAAGGGCTTTAGGATTGTTACACCCTTCTTGGATTTGGAAGGACACTCCATTGAGCATTCCGTCTCTTTGGACTTGAAATTTCATTTCCAAGACCTCCATAAGTCCCCGCACCCGTGGATTCCTTCACGGACACCGAACAAGTTGTACCACGAAACACCTTGGAGTTAGAGTGCCCTTAGAAGGTTTTCCATAAAAATTAAAAAAAAAATCATCATTCTTGCATTCATATAGTTAATCCTTGCATTTGCATAGTCTAGTTAACCCATAACCCATTCATATAGGGATTCATTGCATTTTGAAAAAAAATAAATCATCATTACCTTTTGGGTCCTTTGCATTGCATGTAAGGTAGGAGATCCCTCCACCCTCATTTGATAGGACCCATTAGTGAAGTTGAAAGGTTAGTGCATTCTAAGTCCCAACCCCAACCTAACCTCATGGAGAATCAAAATCAAAACCAATAAGTGCAACAAGTCTCTAAGCAAATGAAGGATTATTTCATACCGAACTAATATCAACCATCCTTCTATGTTCAAGCACCTCAGAACCAGACAGTTCATTATGAAATCAAATCAAGTACCATCCAAATGTTACCATCCTTCTATGGCAATACCAATGAAGATCCATATAAACATCTCGATGAGTTTCTCCAGATATGTTCAACTGTCAAAATTCAAAACTTCTCGGATGATGCCCTTAAGCTTACTCTCTTCCCATTCTCCCTTAAGGACAAAGCTAAATATTGGTTGGGAGCCTTGGGTAGAACAATAGACACATGGGGAGAGATGCAAAAAGAGTTCTTGAAGAAATTCTACCCCATTGGTAGAACTAATACCATGAGAAGGGCCATCACTGGATTTACACAAAATTCTAGGGAACAAATTCATGAGACCTGGGACAGGTTGACAGATTTATTGAGAAAATGTCCCCATCATGGCCTATCTAGATGGCAAATCGTGTAAGTATTTTATGAGGGATTAACAAAAAACTATAGACAAATGGTAGATGCCTCATGTGGGGGTGCTTTCATGAGTAAAAGTGAGGATGAAGGTTATGATTTATTTGAGATGTTAAGTGAAAATTCTATTAGTCATGCTTCACTTTCTTCCTATGAAAGGATGATTGGACCTGCTAAGAAGGGCGGGCTATATGAAGTCAAAAGTCAAGGAGAGTTGGAGAATATGATGGATATTAATGTGCTTGCTCAAAAGTTGAATAAAGTGGACTTGTTGGCGCAAAGGATGTAGAAGGTAGATTTGGTAGCACAAAAGTTAGATCAATTATTATCCATGAATAAACAAGAACCTTCTTTTCCTTCTATCCAACAAAATCAACATTTCTCAGATTCCAACCTTCAAGAACTTTGTGCTTTATGTTCTAGCCCAAATCATGCTGTCATTGATTATCCTACAACGGCCCAACTTCCCCCGTTCATTCAAGAACAAGTCTTTGCTGCCCAGGGAGTCTCCAAGCCTAATTATGATCCATATTCCAATACTTACAACCCGGGCTGGAGAAATCACCCAAATTTTTCTTGGAAATCGCAATAAGGACCATCTACTCAAGTCAATCCCTCAATTCCTAAACAATCTTTCCAAGTTCCGAATCAGTCTCACCAACATCTTCAAACCCCTTTTCAACATAATCAACAATAACAACTTCCATTTCAGCAACCATCGTTCTATCATGCTCAGGTCTCATATCAACAAGCTCCATCATTCCAGGGCCAATATAATCAATTTCCATCACATCGTTATCAACCTCAAGCCCCATTTCAAGCTCCTTATCAACCGCCTCCTCAACTCCCTCAGCCTCATTTTGAGGATAAATTTGACCAACTTCAGCAACTTATTCTTTCTCAGCAACAATCAATTGCTAAGTTAGAAGGTCAAATAGGTCAGCTGGCGGCTAGTAATATGAGGAGAGATGTTTGGCAGTTACCTAGTCAACCCATAGCTAATCCCCGCAATCAACAACCTCCGGGTTTCCAACAAAGAGCTCCAATTCTTCCTCCTCCCAATCAGCCCAATCAACCTCAGCCTCCCCCTCCTGTCTTTCCTCAATTCGAGAATGCCAAAGCTATCTCTACCCTTAGGAGTGGTAAGGTTCTCAATGATCCATATCAGGCTAAGGATGTGGGTGGTAGTTCGGGCCAAGATGGCCAAGAAGAGGAGAGTGATAATTAGGAAGAAGAGCCAATAATTGTTCAAGAGAAAAAGAAGCCGGATGGGGGGGAGAAGACAATGGACAGAGGAAAGGTCAAGGTTGATGAAGATTTTCAAGGATATGTTTCTAAAGTCCCTTTTCCGGATGCATAAAAACCAAAAGCTCAAAAGAAGCCGGTCCAACAAGAAGAGATGTTGGAATTGTTTAAACAAGTCAATATTAATATTCCACTCTTGGATGCTATTAAACATGTGCCGGCGTATGCCAAGTTTTTAAAAGAGCTTTGTACACCAAGAAGGGAGCCGAAGGCGGCAACACAGAAGATCCGTCTATCTGAAGACGTTAGTGATATTTTAATGAATTCTTTACCAAAGAAGTTGAAGGACCCTGGTGCTCCATTAATTTCATGTGATATAGGTGGGGTGACATTTGATAAAGCTTTGCTAGATCTTGGAGCTAGTGTTAATTGAAGCCACCTTCATTTAATTCTTTACCCACCTGCATTTATGAGCAATTTGATTTAGGGGAATTGAAGCCCACTTCTATTATCCTTCAACTGGCCGATCGGTCTGTTAAGACACCAAAGGGTTTGTTGGAGGATGTGATAGTGAAAATTCATGAATGCTATTTCCCAGTTGACTTTTTAATCTTAGATATGGCCTCATCCCAGGAGTTAAAGCATACACCAATCATTTTGGGACGCCCATTTTTGGCTACGGCAAAGGCTAATATTAATTGTGCCACTGGGATGATGGATATTACCTTTGGAGGAGAGAAGGTCTCATTGAATGTTTTTAAAGCTTCACAATACCCGGAGCATGAGGGAGAATGTAATGTCATTGATATTTTTGAGGAAATAATTGAAGAAAATGCGGATATGAATGAGAATGTGATTGAAGAGGGTAGTTTGTTTCAGGATTCACCTCTTTCTTATTCTAGTGTGGAGCCTCTTCCTCCATTAAGATCAGAACCAGTTCTTTCATCTCTTGATCAACCGCCCGTTTTGGAACTTAAGCCTCTGCCGGATTCATTGAAATATGCTTATCTAGGCCCAGATCATACCTTGCCTGTTATTATTGCTTCTAATCTTACCTCTACTCAGGAATCTCAACTTTTAGAAGTTCTTAAGGAGCATAGGGGGGCAATAGGATGGTCTGTGGCAGATTTGAAGGGTATAAGTCTAGATGTTTGTATGCATTATATCTATTTGGAGGACAATGCCAAGCCGAGTAGAGAGATGCAACGTCGGCTGAATCCAAATATGAAGGAAGTTGTGAAGAAGGAAGTTGTTAAGTGGTTAGACGCTGAGATAATTTATCCCATTTCTGACAGCAAATGGGTCAATCCGACACAAGTTGTTCCTAAGAAGTCGGGGCTGACTGTGGTTGTAAACGAGAAAGGAGAAGAAGTGCCCATGCGATTACAGACGGGATGGAGGGTTTGTATTGATTATAGAAAATTAAATGCAGTTACAAAGAAGGATCATTTCCCGCTCCCGTTTGTTGATCAAATTTTGGAAAGGCTGGCTGGACAAAAATATTTTTACTTTTTGGATGGCTATTCCGGATACAATCAAGTTGTTATCTACCCGGAAGATCAAGAAAAGACCACCTTTACGTGCCCCTTTGGCACATTTGCTTTCAGAAGAATGCCATTTGGACTTTGCAATGCCCCTGCTACTTTTCAAAGATGTATGATGTCTATATTTTCTGACATGGTGGGGGAGACTTTGGAAGTTTTCATGGATGATTTTTTGGTGTTTGGTGATTCATTTGAGGGGTGCCTGGAAAATTTGACTCAAGTTTTGAAAAGGTGCATTGAATCTAATTTGGTGTTAAGTTTGGAGAAGAGCCACTTTATGGTAAGAGAAGGTATAGTTTTTGGCCATGTGATTTTGGAAAGGGGAATAGGGGTCGATAAAGCCAAAGTAGATTTGATTTCTAATCTTCCTCCCCCTACATCTGTCAAGCAAATCAGATCCTTTCTTGGCCATGCGAGTTTCTACCGCAGATTTATTCAGAACTTCTCTACCATTGCTCGCCCTCTCACACAGTTGCTTGCTAAAGATGCTCCATTCTTCAATCTCCAGATTGGTCGCTTCCTTTCGAGATTATGTGTGATGCCTCAGACTATGCTGTAATATTATGGACCTTTCGGATCCTTCTTCATGGGTCCCGGATCTGGTTTCTCGGAGTGTCCGGCTCCGTTATGTCCGAAATTTTGTTTTGGACATCTTTCGTGTTCGGATCGGCGCGATCCGGAGTTATTTCGGAGGCCCGGAAGCGTTCCGTAGCTTTTTCCGCATGTGTTTTCCAATTTCCAGTGTGGGTTTCGGTAATTCCTTCGGAACCTCACTACGGGTGAACCGGGTCGTTCACCTGGGCACGAGTGGTACCGTTGCGATCGGTGCGTACTGAGGATCGCGGAAACATAATTTTCTATTTTTTTATATTTTCCAGAATTTTTAGATTTTCTATAAATATCTCACTTTTCTCTCTCTCTCCTCATCCTCTTCTTCTTCTTCTTCTTCCTTCTCTTCTCCCCACCGTGACCACCGCCCCTCCCTCTCTCTTTCTCTCTCGTTCGGCCGCGGCAACGTCCCCTCCGGCTGCAGACGGTGCGGGGCGACGGCGTGACGACGTGGGCGACGGCGAGGTGATCGTGGAGACGTAAAGCTTATGGGGAACTGTGAAGGGACGAGAGTTTTCAAAGCGTTCTTTGCGATCTCGGTAACGATTCGGCGGAGCATTCACTCCATTGAGGTAGGGTGACGTTCCCTAGCTCCCCGCCGTTCATTTCCGTGGGTTATAGGCCGAGGGGAGGCCGAGAGGGGCTTGATTAAGCGGGTTTGGGGTTTTCCATGATTTGGGGAGAGCTCGCCCGATCTATGGATTTAGCCCGTGATTTCACGTTTTGGTGGCCTAGTATCATGCTAGGGGTCCCCAGGGGTCTTCCCCTTTGATTTCCCCCTCTCCGGTGGAGGCATGGGGGCGTGGTTGGGTTTTTTGGGATTTTCCCACCGTTTCACCGTCGGGCGAGTGTGACGGTCCTTCCAGTGACCGTCACACTCTGTGACGTGCCCGGGTGGGTGCATCACAGCCCTTGTTTAGCCAGTTGGGGGTCAGGGACTGTGACGGTCCCACGATAGACCGCCACGGGCGTGTGACGCGCCTGGGTTGGGCCGTCAGAGCATCCCAACCGTTGGCATCCGACCGTTGGTTTGACCGTTGGGGGTCAAGGCGTGTGACGCACCTGGACTGGCACGTCACAGCCTTGTGATGGCCCAGCGTGGGTGCGTCAGTCGCTATTCAACCCCCAGGCCGTGTGACGCTCTAGGTCTGGACCGTTACATGTGTGTGACGCTCCAGGAATGGACCGTTACATGCTGTGACGCACTGAGTGGTATGCGTCACAGCTTGCCCTTATTTTTCCCTGTGACGCACCTGCATAGGCACGTCACAGTCTGTAACGCACCCAGGCGGGTGCGTTACACTCCATTTTGCACTTGGAGCGTGACGGTCTGCGTTAGACCGTCAGGCATCTGTGACGGTCTAGCCTAGACCGTCAGGCGTCTGTGACGGTCCCGCCTAGACCATCAGAGTCCTGCGACGCGTCTAGGGTAGACTGTCAGGCACTGGGCTGTCCCGGGTGGTTTGCAACCCAGTTCCTCTTCCGACGGTGGTCGCCGTGCGACGGTGCCGGTACGTGGGGGGGGGGGTCCCCGTACGTCGTCGGATGAGGACATGGTTTTTCGTTGACTTGAGAGTCTACTCCGTCAGCGACCCTCCACTAGTCGTAGCCTTCTTACACGCGTGTGGTCCCACTAGGGAGTGGTGGAGAGGCCACCCTGAGGATGGTTTTTTTTAGACTGGTTTCCGTCGGGCCCCTCGTCGTTAGCCAGAGTCCGGCTACGGGAGAAAACCAGTCAGAGGGCCAGACCTAGGATGCATGGTCTGTGTGTGCACACGTGGTTAGGGGCAGTTGGACACACGCTGACGAGGGTGGCCCCAGCTAGTCACTTGGTTGTGGTACTTGTTCGGTGTCCGTGCCTCTGGTAGGCGCTACCACGTCAGGCAGTTCACCTGCGGTGCGGTGTAAGTCGTCAGGGGACGCTACCGACTGTGCTTCTAGTGGGAGGTACTCCTGTCGAGTCGGGAGTGTCAGGCTGTCAGTCGTCGCGACTTCGACCTTCGGGTTTCTGCCGTGTTGGCCGTTGTGTTCCGGTTGTTTCTCCGTGGCACGTGTGTCGGGTTTTGTGCCGTGAGACCGGTGCTTTATAGATGGCAGGGTTTCCCTTTTGAGGTACTCGCTTACTGCTAGCGTAGCGATTTCTCCGTTTGCGAGGTAGGGTTCGAGTGATCCCTACTGAGTCTTGTTCCGAGACTCATTCCCTGCGTGTTTTCACCCTGTTTCAGGCGAGGCGCGGCTTCAGGGGAGTTCGTCTGAGGCTCAGCGCGGTTCAGGTGCCCAGAGTTAGTGCCAGAGGTCAGAGCCGGGGTATGCCCCGTGTAGCTGTACTTTCTTTTCTTGTCTCTGTACTAGTTGTGGATTACTGTTGTTATTTTATTGGTATATTGTGGACCATGTAAACCGTTAATTCATTTCCTGGTTATTTATATAACTATTTAATTCTGTAATTATTTGTGATACTTGTGTAGTTTCCACACCATCCTTCTAACCCTTCCAAGTCTTCGGACTCATGGGTGGCGGTGCGAGTCTCGGCTTATCGGGCCTTCCCGGTAATCGGATTATCGGGTCGTTACAGCTGGTATCAGAGCGGCGGTTATGGGATTATACGAGAATCATAAGTGATTGTAGTGGTCCACTAGTCCACATCAATGATGTACGGTTGACGCTGGCATCGGGCATCGTGCATTTTTCTTGACCTTGCTGTTTCCGTGTTTTCTCTCTTTTGCTTCAGGAGCGAGCATGGCGCCGAGGCGGAGCACTCGCTCTCAGCAGGGACATTCGGCTGGAGGTCAGGAGATCCAGCAGGAGGTTCAGCAGGAGCAGGAGGAGCAGAGTAGAGTGCCACTTGCGGCCACCAAAGCAGTGGATACTACGAGATTTCCGGGGGCCGAGGATTTCTTCCGTGGCATGTACCAGCTTATGTCTCAGCAGTTCGGCAGAGAGGCAGGTGAGGGCTCGTCGACCAGGGGTGGGCCAGGCCGAGCAGTGAGGGATTTCATGCAGTTTCATCCACCATACTACGGCGGTCAGCCAGACCCTGATTTGGCTCGACGAGATGGAGCGGGTGTTCAGTTCCGCGCGGAGTACTGCGAAGGATAGAGTGATGTTGGCCTTTAACTAGTTGTAGGGTACGGCTCGGGAGTGGTGGTCTTCCGAGTGGAAGACGTATTTTCAGCTTCATCCACTTGAGCAGATTGTGTGGGGCGACTTTGTCAGTGCTTTCGAGTGTACCTACTGTCCAGAGTTTATTGCTACGCAGCGGATGCGTCAGTTTTTGGAGCTGGTTCAGGGTGACATGTCCGTGTTGCAGTACATGGCCCGGTTTGTCGAGCTGGGTTGGTATGCAGCTCATATCATGGAGAATGAGAGGGTGAAGACCGCACAGTTCGTTCAGGGCTTGAGGCAGGAGCTGAGGCACCATTTGATCGCGAATGCTGCCACCGATTTGGAGACAGCATCTCGCGTTGCGACTTCTTTGGAGATGGATATGCAGAGGACTCGAGGACCGATTAGCCAGGGGCAGTCTTTGTCATGTCGCAGCCAGCAGTCGGCTACCCAGCAGCAGGGTTCCTTCCAGCATGCGTCGCGTGGTTCAAGAGCGCCGGCACCGGCAGCGTCAGTGACAGGATCGGTGTCTTTTGGCACGAAGGTCAAGAAGTTCTTCGGGAAGAGTTTCCGGAAGAAGAAGTCCAAGGGTCAGGGGCAGGCATCGTCGGGCAGTGTATAGTAGCCAGTTCTGTTTCAGCGTCAGGGATCAGTGGGTGGATCGCGAGGACCATGTCCACGGTGTGGCGAGCATCACCCAGGCAGATAGTGCACGGCACCGATTATCTATTTTCGGTGTGACCAGCCAGGGCACATGGCGTGTGACTGTCCTCAGAGGCAGCAACAACAACAGTTTCCTCAGCAGCAGCAGAGGCCGCAGCAGCAGGGACAGTATCCGCCGCTACCCAGGTCAGCTAGTGTGGGAGGCAGGCAGAGATCTCGAGGCCAGATCACACACATGACCAGGGCAGAGGCAGTGGCATCGCAGGTGGAAGGTACCGTTCAGATTTTGGGTTGTGCGGCTCGAGTTTTGTTTGATTCTGGCGCGTCTTATTCATTTATTTCGGAGGATTTCGCGCTGAGCATCGAGGAGCCGGTGACCCAGTTGTCCTACGATTTGGCAGTGGAGTTGCCTTCGGGTGATTTTATGATCACTCCGTATTACTTCGATGAGGTTCCCGTGTGGGTGGAAGGGCGGAGTTTGCCGGCTAGGCTCTATGCATTGCCGCTTCAGGACTTTGATGTGATTTTGGGCATGGATTGGCTCGAGGCACATCATGCGTTGGTGGATTGTGGCCCGAAGAGAGTTTATTTTCGGCAACTTCGTGGACCCACCTTCTATTTCCAAGGTATCAGGTCTTCCTCTTCCCGCTTTCTTATCTCTGCGATTCGAGCTTGCCGTTTGCTTGATGCGGGTTGTCAGGGTTTCCTCGCTTCTGTGGTCTTGGTAGACCAGCCGTGTCCGGATGTCGAGGACATTCCGGTGGTGTGCGAGTTTCTCGATGTTTTCCCGGAGGACTTACCTGGATTGCCTCCCCAACGGGAGATCGATTTCGTTATTAAGGTGGTGCCGGGTACGGGACCTTTGGCGAAGGCTCCCTACCGTATGGCTCCCGCTGAGTTGAGAGAGTTGCTGGCCAAGGGGTACATTCGTCCTAGCTTTTCCCCTTGGAGTGCGCCTGTGTTGTTTGTGAAGAAGAAGGACGGCAGCTTGCGGTTGTGCATTGACTACCGACAGCTGAATGAAGTGACCATTAAGAACAAGTATCTATTGCCACAGATCGATGATTTGTTCGACCAGCTTCAGTCCGCGCGAGTATTCTCGAGGATTGATTTGCGGTTCGGTTACTATCAGCTGAGAATTCGCGAGTCCGATGTGGAGAAGACTGCGTTTGGTACGAGGTACGGGCATTATGAGTTTCTGGTGATGCCGTTTGGGCTCACCAATGCCCCCGCATCCTTCATGGACTTGATGCAGATGTTGTTTCGTCCGTATTTGGACCAGTTCGTGGTCGTATTTGTGGACGACATCCTTGTCTATTCACGGTCTGCCGAGGAGCACGCGTACCATTTGGGTATGGTGCTGCAGACGCTGTGAGATCACCAGTTGTATGCGAAGCTCAGTAAGTGCGAGTTCTGGCTTCGTGAGGTGCACTTTTTGGGGCACGTGATTTCTGGTGATGGCATTTCCGTGGACCCCGCCAAGGTCGAGGCAGTAATGCGATGGCCGAGGCCGAGGTCTGTGACCGAGATCCGGAGTTTCTTGGGGCTTGCGGGTTATTATCCTCGGTTTATCCAAGATTTTTCTCGCATTGCGACCCCGATGACTAGACTCACACGGAAGGATGTGCCTTTCGTCTGGTCTGAGGAGTGTGAGCAGAGTTTCAGGGAGCTGAAGAGATTGCTCACCTCGGCTCCGGTGTTCGTTTTACCTTCTGGGCTGGGAGGTTTTGTGGTATGTACAGATGCTTCCGGGGTCAGACTGGGTGCTGTGTTGATGCAGCATGGTAGAGTGGTGGCTTATGCATCTCGATAGCTAAAGCCCCACGAGGAGAACTACCCTACCCATGACCTTGAGTTGGCGGCTTTGATCTTCGCGTTGAAGATCTGGAGGCATTATCTGTACGGTGAGAAGTTCAAGGTGTTCACTGACCATCAGAGTTTGAGGTATGTGTTCACGCAGAGGGACCTTAACCTCAGGCAGAGGCGTTGGATGGAGTATATGAAGGATTATGACTTCACCCTGTCTTATCAGCCGGGCAATATGAATGTCGTCGCCGATGCTTTGAGTCGGAAGGTCGCGGTCAGTGCCTTGATGTTGAGGAAGTGGAGGCTCTGGAAACAAGTGCCCGAAGTATCTTTCAGGCTCAAGATTCCCCAAGAGCCAGGGTTAGCTGTGCTTGCGAGTCTGACTGTCACGCCTGCTATCCGCCGTCAGGTGACAGAGGCTCAGCATGTGGACCCTGAGTTGCCCCGGATTCTGGCTATGGCTGATGTGGAACTCGGCGAGGACGGTGCTGCGCGGTTTCGTGGCAGGCTGTACATCCTAGCTGAGGAGCAGGTTCGTCGTGCGGTGTTGCGTGAGGCTCATGGGAGCAGGTACGCCGTACACCCGGGTGCGATGAAGATGTATCGGAACTTGCGGAGGCAGTTCTGGTGGCCTGGCATGAAGAGAGATGTTACCAAATTTGTGGCCAGGTGCCTGACCTGTCAGCAGGTGAAGGCGGAGCATCAGTGACCAGGAGGTACTCTTCAGCCGTTGGATGTTCCCGCGTGGAAGTGGGACCACGTGACCACGGATTTTGTGGTGGGGTTGCCGAGGACTCCGAGTGGGCAGGATAGTATTTGGTTGCTGGTTGATCGGCTGACGAAGGTGACTCAATTGCTATCGGTCAAGGTCATCTGGAGCGTGTCCAAGTTGGCTCGTCTTTATGTGGAGCGGATCGTTCCGTTGCATGGGATTCCCATTTCCATTATGTCGGATCGGGATCCGCGCTTCACTTCTGGATTCTGGAGGAGTTTTCAGCGAGCTCTTGGCACGGAGTTGGCGTTTAGTTCAGCGTACCATCCTCAGTCAGATGGTCAGTCTGAGAGGACCATCCAGACTTTGAAGGATATGCTGAGATCCTGCTGCCTGGAGTGACAGGGGAGTTGGATTCACCACCTGCCATTGGTGGAGTTTGCCTACAATAACAGCTATCATTCGAGCATCGGCATGGCTCCTTATGAGGCATTGTATGGGCGTCCGTGTCGGACTCCACTTGATTGGTTTGAGGTTGGTGAGTATTTTTTGACGGGACCGGAGTTGGTACAGCAGTGTGCAGATGTTGTGCACCAAGTTCATCAGAACATGTTGGCGGCCCAGAGTCGGCAGAAGAACTATGCTGACCGGAAGAGGCAGCCTCTAGCGTTCACCGTGGGCGATCGTGTGTTCTTGAGAGTTTCTCCGATGAAAGAGGTGATGCGCTTTGGATGGTATGGGAAGCTGAGTCCCCGCTATGTTGGTCCCTTTGTGATTGTGGAGCGCATCGGTGAGGTAGCTTATCGGTTACAGTTACCCCCTGAGTTGGCATCGGTGCATGACGTGTTCCACGTTTAGATGTTACGGAAGTATATGCCCGATGACTCTCATGTGCTTGAGGATTCTGTGTGGCCCGAGGTGACTCCAGATCTTTCTCTTCCAGAGTTTTCCGTCCGCGTTGTGGATAGGCGAGAGCAGCACCTGCGGAGCAAGGCCATCCCCTTGGTGAAGGTGGTGTGGCAGCGACACTCTGGTGGTGAGGCTTCTTGGGAACGTGAGGACGATATGCGTCAGCAGTTCCCCTACCTGTTCGAGTGAGTCTTCCTCTTCTTTCCCCTTGGGTTGTTCTCAATTTCGAGAATGAAATTCCTTTAAGGGGGGAGGGCTGTAATATCTCAGACCTTTAGGATCCTTCTTCATGGGTCCTGGATCTGGTTTCTCGGAGTGTCCGGCTTCGTTGTGTCCGAAATTTCGTTTCGGACATCTTTCGTGTTCGGATCGGCGCGATCCGGAGTTGTTTCGGAGGCCCGGAAGTGTTCCGATGCTTTTTCCGCGTGTGTTTTCTGATTTCCGGTGTGGGTTTCGATAATTACTTCGGAACCTCGTTGCGGGTGAACCGGGTCGTTCACCTGGGCACGAGTGGTACCGTTGCGATCGGTGCGTTCCGAGGATCGCGGAAACGTAATTTTCTATTTTTTGGTATTTTCTAGAATTTTTGGATTTTCTATAAATATCTCACTTTTCTCTCTCCCCTCACCCTCTTCTTCTTCTTCTTCTTCCTTCTCTTCTCCCCACCGTGACCACCGCCCCTCCCGCTCTCTTTCTCTCTCGTTCGGCCGTGGCGATGTCCCCTCTGACTGCAGACGGTGCGGGGCGACGGCGTGACGACGTGGGCGACGGCGAGGTGATCGTGGCGGCGTAAAGCTTGTTGGGAACCGTGAAGGGACGAGGGTTTTCAAAGCGTTCTTTGCAATCTCGGTAACGATTCGGCGGAGCATTCGCTCCATTGAGGTAGGGTGACGTTCCCTATCTCCCCGCCGTTCATTTCCGTGGGTTATAGGCCGAGGGGAGGCCGAGAGGGGCTTGATTAAGCGGGTTTGGGGTTTTCCATGATTTGGGGAGAGCTCGCCCGATCTATGGATTTAGCCCGTGATTTCACGTTTTGGTGGCCTAGTATCATGCTAGGGGTCCCCAGGGGTCTTCCCCTTTGATTTCCCCCTCTCCGGTGGAGGCATGGGGGCGTGGTTGGGTTTTTTGGGCTTTTCCCGCCGTTTCGCCATCGGGCGAGTGTGACGATCCTTCCAGTGACCGTCACACTCTATGACGCGCCTGGGTCGGTGCGTCACAGCCCTTGTTTATCCAGTTGGGGGTCAGGGACTGTGACGGTCCCACGATAGACCGCCACAGGCGTGTGACGCGCCTGGGTTGGGCCGTCAGAGCGTCCCGACCGTTGGCATCCGACCGTTGGTTTGACCGTTGGGGGTCAAGGCGTGTGACGCACCAGGACGGGCGCGTCACAGCCTTGTGACGGCCCATCGTGGGTGCGTCAGAAGCTATTCAACCCCCAGGCCGTGTGATGCTCCAGGGCTGGACCGTTACATGCGTGTGACGCTCCAGGAATGGACCGTCACATGCTGTGACGCACCGAGTGGTATGCGTCACAGCTTGCCCTTGTTTTTCCCTGTGACGCACCTACATTGGCGCGTCACAGTCTGTAACGCACCCGGGCGGGTGCGTTACACTCCGTTTTGCACTGGGAGCGTGACGGCCTACGTTGGACCGTCAGGCGTCTGTGACGGTCTAGCCTAGACCGTCAGGCGTCTGTGATGGTCCCGCCTAGACCGTCAGAGTCCTGTGACGCGTCTAGGGTAGACCGTCAGGCACTGGGCTGTCCCGGGTGGTTTGCAACCCAGTTCCTGTTCCGATCGTGGTCGCTGTGCGACGGTGCCGGTACGTGGGGGGGGGGGGGGGTCCCCTTACGTTGTCGGATGCGGACGTGATTTTTCGTTGACTTGAGAGTCTACTCCGTCAGTGACCCTCCACTAGTCGTAGCCTTCTTACACGCGTGTGGTCCCACCAGGGAGTGGTGGAGAGGCTACCCTGAGGATGGTTTTTTTTAGACTGGTTTTCGTCGGGCCCCTCGTCGTTAGCCAGAGTCCGGCTACGGGGGAAAACCAGTCAGAGGGCTAGACCTAGGACGCATGGTCTGTGTGTGCATACGTGGTTGGGGGCAGTTGGACACACGCTGACGAGCGTGACCCCAGCTAGTCACTTGGTTGTGGTACTTGTTCGGTGTCCGTGTCTCTGGTAGGAGCTACCACGTCAGGCAGTTCACCTGCGGTGCGGTGTAAGTCATCAGGGGACGCTACCGACTGTGCTTCTAGTGGGAGGTACTCCTGTCGAGTCGGGAGTGTCAGGCTGTCAGTCGTCGCGACTTCGACCTTCGGGTTTCTGCCGTGTTGGCCATTGTGTTTCGGTTGTTTCACCGTGGCGCGTGTGTCGGGTTTCGTGCCGTGAGACCGGTGCTTTATAGATGGCAGGGTTTCCCTTTTGAGGTACTCGCTTACTGCTAGCGTAGCGATTTCTCCGTTTGCGAGGTAGGGTTCGAGTGATCCCTACTGAGTCTTGTTCCGAGACTCATTCCCTGCGTGTTTTCACCATGTTTCAGGCGAGGCGCGGCTTCAAGGGAGTTCGTCTGAGGCTCAGCGCAGTTCAGGTTCCCAACGTTAGTGCCAGAGGTCAGAGCCGGAGTATGCCCCGTGTAGCTGTACTTTCTTTTCTTGTCTCTGTACTAGTTGTGGACTACTGTTGTTATTTTATTGTTATATTGTGGACTGTGTAAAACGTTAATTCATTTCCTGCTTATTTATATAACTGTTTAATTCTGCAATTATTTGTGATACTTGTGTAGTTTCCACACCATCCTTCTAACCCTTCCGAGTCTTCGGACTCGTGGGTGGCGGTGCGAGTCTCGGGTTATCGGGCCTTCCCGATAATCGGATTCTCGGGTCGTTACATATGCTGTTGGAGCTGTCTTAGGTCAAAGGATAGATAAGAAGCCCGTGGTAATATACTACGCGAGTCGCACCCTCGCTGATGCACAATAGTTATACCACCACGAAAAAGGAATTGCTAGCTGTTGTTTTTGCCCTAGAAAAATTTCGATCATATCTTTTAGGGGCTAAGGTTATTGTTTACTCCGATCATTCTGCCTTAAAATACTTACTTTCCAAGAAGGATGCTAAGCCCCGTCTCATTAGATGGATTCTATTGTTATAAGAGTTTGATCTAGAAATTAGAGACAAGAAGGGGTTAGCCAATGTGGTTGCTGATCATTTATCCAGGATAGTGTTACCAGAAGGTGCTCCAATGTTTGATTCTTTTCCCGATGAGCAGATTCTTTCCCTCTCTCATTCTTCAACTCCTTGGTATGCTAACATTGTTAACTACCTGGCCGTAGGTCAGATCCCGGGAAGGTGGACTAGGCAGGAGAAGGATCACTTCTTTTCTAAGGTAAAACACTATTTCTGGGAGGACCCTGAGCTGTTTCATATGGGTCCCGATCAGATCATTAGAAGATGTGTCCCTGATGATGAACAACAATCAATATTGAATTTTTGTCATACTCTTGCTTGTGGGGGACACTTCTCTGGAAAGAAGACAACGGCTAAAGTATTGCAAAGTTGATTCTATTGGCCCACTTTATTTAAAGATGCTTATGAATTTTCTAAATCATGTCTGAGATGTCAGGCTGTGGGCAATAATTCGAAGAGAGATATGATGCCGCTGAATCCCATTCTGGTGGTTGAAATTTTTGATGTTTGGGGAATATATTTTATGGGACCGTTTCCATCTTCTTTTGGTAATGAATATATCTTGGTGGCGGTCGATTATGTTTCCAAATGGATTGAAGCCATTGCTACTCGGACAAATGACCATAAGGTGGTTATGAAGTTTGTGAAGAAGAATATCTTTTCTAGGTTTGGTTGTCCTAGGGCTCTGATTAGTGATGGGGGTTCTCATTTCACTTATTTTCAATTCCGAGCTTTGCTTCGTAAGTATGATATCACTCACAAGCTTGCTACCCCTTATCATCCTCAAATTAGTGGTCAGGTTGAAGTTTTTAATAGGGAGATCAAAAATATTTTACATAAAATAGTTAGGCCGGATAGGAAAGACTGGTCTGAGAGACTAGATGATGCATTATGGGCCTATAGAACTGCATACAAAACTCCCATTGGCATGTCCCCTTATCGTCTCATTTTTGGAAAAGCCTGCCACTTGCCAGTAGAATTAGAGCACCGAGCATATTGGGCCATAAAACATGTTAATTTTGATTTAACTCAAGCAGGGTCCCAAAGAGCCTTTCAATTAAATGAACTGGAGGAATTAAGGAACGAAGCCTATGAAAATGCGAAGATCTACAAAGTTAAAACCAAAGCATTTCATGATAAGCACATTCACAGAAAGAGTTTTTAAGAAAATCAAAAGGTTTGGCTTTTTAATTCAAGACTGCATTTGTTCCCTGGTAAATTGAAATCCAGATGGGATGGGCCATTTGTTGTTGTTAAAGTATTCGACCATGGAGCTGTTAAACTTTTAAATCCTCAAAATGGTCACATTTTTACTGTCAATGGCCAAATGTTAAAACCTTACTTGGAGAATGAACAGTTAACTGCAAAAGAATCAATTGCTTTATGTGATTTGGAGTAATTATTTGTGAGCCTTCATGCGTCTGGCTGAAGACGAAAAACTTAGCGCTTTTGGGAGGCAACCCAAGATTTTTGTTATTTGATGCTTTTGTTTAAGTGTGTTTTAGTTGTTAGATTCAAGCCAAGGAGAGGAATTTTTTGCTAAAGGAGGTTCTGCCCTGCACACCAGGTTGTCTCTTTCTTAGTCATCAAACTTTACTGTTACATTGTTCTTTCATTTTAGCTTTACATGCCATTGAGGACAATGTCATTCAAGTTGGGGAGAGAGGGCAGAAAATTTTCATTACATATAGTAAAATCTGGTAGGGATTTTGCATGAATTCTTGCATATCATTTTTTGTAAATTTGCATGAAAGTGAAAAGATGAATCCCCAGTTGAGTTTTATGATTCATGCTTAAATTGGAACTAATTCTGGATTAGAAAAGACTAAAGAGAAGGATGATGGAAAATTTATTTCGATCTAGCCATGGAAAACTGATGTAAGAATCTCTTTAAAGTTCATGTGCACTTTAGAAAAATGAAATGCACATTGCACAATAATGAAACAAGTAGGATAAGCCTTCTGCTATTTTGGGTATGTTGTCTGATGCTCTGCACTTCCTTAGAAGAAAGAGATCTTTTTATAAAGCTTTCTGTCAAGTTATCTGTTAAATAGGTGCAAAAGCACTATGAAAAAAAAAGAGAGAAGAAAGAAAAGGAGAAAGAAAAGAACACCATGAAAAATGCCTCTATTCTCAGTAACCATGCCTACTTCACCTGAGACGTGTTGAGGTTCGCGTAAAACGGAAAAGAGAACCTGGATCTGCGTAGTCGGGCCTGCTTCTCCTAAGGCAAGAGTCGAGGTTCGTGTGAAATAGAGAAAGGTAGTGCAGCATCATGTGTGTAAAAATGAAAAGATCCCGAAGGGACAAACAATTAAGGCAGATAAAAAGCTAGTATGCTTAATGCTCTGATCTAAGAGGTGCAGGGTTGAAAGATATTTACTTGGAATAGTAAATGGAGGATGCAATTGTCTATGTTGTGGATTTGGTAGTTACACATGCACAAGTGCTATTGAACTTTACTTTGAATTCTTGATCATATACCTAAATTTCCAATATAAGGCTAGTATGAGCATTACTGATTTTGGATTCCTAATCTTTGGTTGATTCTATGAAGGGAGAGCTGGATATAAGAGTATGATCTTTGTGAACTCTTGTTGGTCCTTAATTTTGATTTAATTGCATTGCTAAGGGACTAGCAATGAGTAAGTTGGGGGGTGTGATAAGTGCTATATTTTAGATCATAATTTACATCACATCCATCATCTTTGAGCATTGTTTGAGTATATTTGTTTAACATGGGCATTAATTACATTCTCACACATTATTTGAGTCTTCATGTATTTTATCATCTTTTTGAGCTTAAAAGACCATGTGAGAAATATTTAAAATTTTTACACAATTATTTTGGAATTAAATAGATTGATATTTTAATTTTCAGGAAACAACGACCTAAATCAAGACGCTATTTAAATAACGACAGCTTCTAGGGCGCGTATTCAGTAAGAAGCGACAGCTCCAAGGACATCAATTCATTTAAAAAAAGAAAAAGAATTAGCGTCCAAGATGAAGTCGCTAATTATTGAAAGAACGCCCATATAAACAGTCGTCAATTCTTATTTTACAAAAAAATGAGGAAAATAACAAATAAGGAAACAACGCCCGAATGAAGAGGCGCTACTTCAAGAAATGATGCCCCAGTCTAGGTCGCTATTTAAAGTTGAACCAAAAACGGCAACTGCAGTTTCCTGATCGAAGTCTCATACCAATTTTCAAGCTTATCCAAGCCATATTCAAGGAAAGGAGGACTCCAAGGATGAAAAGAAGTGTAAATAGATCAAGTTGCATTGTTGGAAACTGGTTTTTGGATGAAATTGGGAACCCACGATCGTGGAAGGGTTCTAAACCCTATAAATAGGATGCTGTGTTCGGCCATGGAGAGGGAGCTAGTTGAAGGTCTGCCGTAGGGATTGATTTTGAAGCTTTTCCTTTCATTATTTGCAGTTAAGTTCTTCTTCAAAGTTTTTCATTTTTAAGTCTCCTACAAATTCTTCTTCTTCATCTTCTTCTAATTCTCCACCGTTTTTAATCTATTCTCAGTTTTTCAAGCATATATCTCTGTGTTTTTACTGTTCATCAGGTTTTTATAAACTCTGTTCTTTCTCATTTTTCTCCCCCTTCTGATCCTCATCTCTCTCTGTGTTCTTCACAAAAGTTGTGCGGTTTTGAAAGTTCTTCAACTTATTCTTCTAGCTCTTCTTCCAAATCTTCCTCGTTCTCAAGTTATTTATTATTTTCTAAAGTTCAGATTTTTAAGGCTTTCACTATTCATCCGCGCACCACCTCCTGTTCTTCCTAGTTTTTCACCCTCTTCCACTCCTCTTTTTAATCTGTGTTCTTCATTTTTTAAAGATCTACAACTTCTCTTTCTTCACCTTCTTATAATTCGACCTGGTTTTAAAGATATTCTCAATTTTCTAATGTTCTGTCCTGGGTTTTTCTGCACTATTCATCCGCGACCACTCTCTATTCTATCATATTTTTCTCCATCTTCCTCTCATTTTCTGTCTTTGTGTTCTTCATCAATCTTCTTTCTATCTTCGTCCTCTACAATTTTCTCTTCTTTCACATCATCTAATTCTCTCTAGATTTTAATCTATTCCTCTTCTTCCAACCCTCTATTTTTAAAAATGTTTTACTGTGTTTTATATTTTCTTGCTACCGTAGCCCATCCTTCTTCCTTCTATTCACTTCCACTCTCTACCTCCACCTTCCCATATTTCTTCACATATCCATATGGCGGATTTTCTCTCTTTGGTCCTCTTGGCGGCGTCTACTTTCATGGCGGGGTGATACACTCAAAGGCTCGGCAAGGAGTTGACGGCGTTCTTCATCCTATTGGCTTACAATTTCTTTTCTCTTCTTTTATTTTACAAGTTGTAATTTTAGTTTTCATATATATTGTACTTGCCACCTCTCATAACAATAAAGTTGATCTTTGTGAAATTGTGTTTATCTTTCTATCTCTTCCAAATTCTTTTCTTAAACCCTCTCATATTCTTTAAATAGTTTTCATGCAATTTATCTTTCCTTAGATTAATCACACTCAAAAATTCGGTTTTCAAAGCATAATGTGTTTTTCCAACTTGTTCTATAAAGATTATTCCTCCTCGTGGGATCGACTCCGCTTACCACTATATATTTGATTTTTCCAATCTTTTAAAGTGAGTGAGTGTGAATATTTTAAAATTATGGCACGACTTTCTTAACGACACTAGTCGGTGCGCATCAATTTTTGGCGCCGTTGCCGGGGAGGAAATTAATTTTTATGTTGAGAAATTCATTGTGTTTGATTTGTATATAGTTTTCTTAATTTTTCTGTTTTTATTTTTTACAGAAAAAAAATCAGAAAAATCAGAAAATCCAAAGAAATTCAGACCTGAAATTCTAAGAAATAAAATCTGTCACAGGAAGCGTCGCTAAATCCCAGATATGTCACAGAAAGTAGAAATTCAGAAAAATCCAGAAAAATTAAGCGTCGCTGAAAGATCAAAAACGTAGGTAAAGGTCTTGTTTTACTTATTTCTGAAAAAATCAAGCCATCGCCGCCTCGCCCTCCTCTGCCACCGTCGGTCGCCCGGGGAGAGGGGTAGAGAAAGAGATGAGAGAGAGTGAGAAAGAGAGAATGAGAGGGGGAGAGAGAAAATTGTTAATATATATAGAAAAACCCCAAAATTGTAGAAATTCAGAAAATTACGAAAAATTACCTCCGCGATCCTCGGAAGGAGTACAATGTGCAGGAACTGTCCCGGAGTCGGAGAACGCCACGGTTCCTCTGCATAGAGTTCCGAATGCACGTTAGGAAAAAACGTGTAAAACACAAAATACACTCCGAGACCCACTAAAAATGATACGACGAATATCCGAAAAATCTGAAGTATTACAGCACCTGCACCTCAAGCCCCTGTTCAGGAGAATCAAAGACGGGCCAAGGAGCATACGAGCCTAGTTTCTATGCTGTAGTTGAGACAGGTGCGTCGTGGGGAGGAATCCCCTGCTGCTGATCATATGCCGACCACAGTGGAGGGAGTCCAACACGCTACCGTTTCTACTAGCAACCAGTTTTCTGTTCTGCAAGCAGAGGATGAACTAGAGATCCCTCTTGCTATTGGTGATTCTAGGTTGGCGGAGGATGCTCTACCTATTTCGCACATGAAGTCTGCTCTGCCACATTCATCTCCTTGTGACAAAGATGACATAGTCCCTCCCGATGTTACCGTCTCTGCGCACTCCGCCCAAGATATCTCCATGCACATACGTACTTCTGATCCACCCCAACCTCCACATGAAGCACACATGGTTCAAATTGCAAATATGTGTTGTGATTTTGCTCATGATCATATAGATCATATTGCTAGATCAGAGATTGGGCATGTGCCCAATGTGTTGGCTGATGGTGAAGGATTGCAGCATCTTGTTGTCCATCCGAATACTTCTTACGGAGATCAAGATATTAGCCTTTTAGGTGAACCTACGATGATTCCAAATGTGAAGAACATGCAAAAAAATTATGAAGATTTAATTGGAGAAGAGTTATTAAAACATAAGGCCGTGGTGGATCGTGTTGGGGCACCTCATGGAGAACAAGTTGGTGTTATTACACGGGGCATGTTGCGACGTTCTACATCCATTGGCTCTGCCTCCAATTGTCTCTAATGTTAGGTCTTTTTTGGAACATTCACGGCATCAATAATGTCGCTACAGTGGGCAGACTGAAATTCATGATCAGACAACACATGTCTCTAGTCGCTATATTTAAACCTCTTGCAGATGCTTTTAGTATTGATCCTTGCTGTCGAAAGCTTCAAATGGAGAATTGTATTGCCAATACTTAAGGTCGTGCTCGGATCTGGCTTTTCTGGAAGAGCCTTATGTGCCTTTCATTTGTCTTTAGTTTGGACTTCTACCTAGCTATGTGTTCAGCTGCTTCTATGCCAGTTCAATTTTTTATTATCGTGGTGTATGCTAGTTGCTCTGTTCAGGTTCGGAGAGATATGTGGTCTAATTTATCTTCATTCTCTCATACATGTTGTTGAGTATCTCTAAGTGATTTTGATGATAACAAAACTTTGGACTTGGTTTCCATCTCGTGCCGTGCCTAAGTGTTCAAGAGCTAGCATTGAACGTAATTAAGGCTAATTTTTGTCATGTCGAATGCTCAAATGTTTAAAGCTTTCAAAATGTATAAACCAAGCTAAATGAACCTGAAATGAATGTTAAAGATATTCAAATACAATGCCTTGTTATATGGACATGTTTTATTGGGCTAACACATTTGTTTTGTAGAGAAAACACAGTTCGGTCGACCAATGAGACTGGTTCGGTCAACCAAATTCTCCAGCAACCAAGGGATTGAACTCTGACAGAGTTCGGTCAATCGAAATGGGGATTTCGGTCAACCGATTCTCCCAGCGTTGGAAGCTCTGAGATTTCTCAGAGTTTGGTCGACCGACCGGAATTTTCGGTCGACCGAACCCTTCGAGGTAGCTTTTATTGACTTTCCTTTTCACCAATGTGGGCAGCCTTCTCTTTAGGACTTTTGGGTCCCAAAGCCTCCAGACATGCCAAGAAATGTGGATCTGTGTCTTGGCATGTCCCTTGACTACCCAAGTGTTATAAAAACATCTCTTTGGGCAAAGAAACCCTAATTACTCAAGGGAGATCAAAGGAGGCTACCAAGGGGAGAAAGAAGGCTGCTGCTACACCTGCGTGAACAGTGCTCCGTCCAGGGATTCTTCATCCAACTCCAAGCTTTTCAAGATCTATCTGAAGCCATTCAAGTGGAAATCAAGTGGAGATTCAAGTTTCATCCAAAATATGCATCACCTACTCAGGGGGAGCTTAAATCAGAATTTTTCTTTTGTGTTTCTCCTTCCAAATTCTTCAAGCTTCGAGTGTGTGCTATTTGTAATCTCTAAACATTCGTGTGTGTTGTGTGTGTGTGTGTGTGTGTGTGTGTGTGTGTGTGTGTGTGTGTGTGTGTGTGTGTGTGTGTGTGTGTGTGTGTGTGTGTGTGTGTGTGTGTGTGTGTGTGCACCTTCGTGGGAGTTCTAAACCCCTTACGAGTGTGTGTGTGTTTTCATCTTGTAATCGTTTACAAGATAGTGTGTGAATCCTCACAGATCGTGAGGGGTGGACATAGGTTACCGTCGTTACATCTGAACCACCTAAAAATCTCTGTCTCTTGTGTGGTTTGATCCTTCTCTTCTACCCCCATTCTGTGCCAGCATACTCGCATATTACTTCTCTTGATTTCTTCGTTCAGATCTAGCATAATTTATCACTTTCACATTAGATCTTTGGTATATCAAAAGGTGGGTTCGGATTGACAAGGCTAACATTGTCAGGAAGATAACACCTTGCGTGAGCAGTATCTTCGGATTTACATCTCCGCCATAGTACCAAGGATCTATTGTGTGTGATAGGTTTTGATAGATCTAATTGATAATTCAACAGATCTAAGTTTCTAAAGGGTTGTTTCATCATATCTGTTTAAATCGGCAAAAGTTTCTTAAAATTTATAATCACCCAATTCACCCCCCTCTTGAGTGTCATTGATCGTGGGACTTCAATTGGTATCAGAGCAAATGCTCTTTTCTTAATAAATCTAACATCTAGAGAGAGATCCAGATCAATGGCCAACAAGGGGATGATGCCTGAGGGTCACTCCATCCACTGTCCTCCATACTTCGATGGCTCAAATTATTCATACTGGAAAAACAGAATGCATGTTTTCCTTAGAGCCCAAGAATACGAGATTTGAAGGGTTGTGGACAAGGGTCCTTATGATCTTTCCAAGGATGAAGACGAGTGGACCCATGAGGACGTTAAAAAATCCACAGTAAATTTTAATGCGATGAACATCATGCAATGTGCCATTCACCCTAATGAGTTTTCTTGTGTTTTCATGTGCAGCTCTGCAAAAGAAATGTGGTACAAATTACGGCTCATTTATGAAGGAACCTCTTAGGTCAAGGAGACCAAGGCTAACCTATTGGTTAGAGATTATGAGTTATTCAAGATGAAGCCTGAAGAGACGATTTCAGAAATGTTTGTAAGATTAACAGAGATCACCAACGGTCTCAAGAGTCTTGGGAAGGAATACACCAACCCGAACTTGTGAGGAAGGTGTTAAGATCTCTTCCACTGGCGTGGCACACAAAAGCCACAGTTATTGAAGATTTCAAAAACCTGTCCATACTGTAACGACCCAAGATCCGGATACCGGAAAGGAACCGATACCATTCGAATCCTGGCCCGCCGCCCATGAGCCGGTGGGCTCGGAATTCGAATGGTATCGGTTCCTTTCCGGTATCCGGATCTTGGGTCGTTACAGCTAGTATCAGAGTGGTGGTTGTGGACGTACATAGGAATTCGAGATATTGCAGTGATCAGAGTCCATAAGATCCAGTACAGTCGGCAGCTGGCATAGGGTTTCATGCATGTTTTTCGCTTGATTTCTCGCTTGAGAGCTTGAGTGCGCTGCGTGGCGCTGTGAAGGCGGTTGCTGTCGGCGGCTTTCGTGCCGGCGTGGGGTCTGCGGATCGAGGTTGAGAGCTTCTCCCTCATTGGTGGTGACCCCGATTGTGCTGTGTTCGAGGTGTCTGCAACGAGGTCAGGTGGTTGGCAAGGATTGTTCGTGGTTAAATGGCCGTGAGCGTGCTCTGAGGGAGCTGTTTTCGAGTTTGGCCACTTTAGCTTGAGGTTGTCCAACCCCTGAGGCGTTGAGGTTGTAGTTGAGGTGGCAGAGCGGGTGTTCTGATCGAGAAGTGTGCTCGGGTGAGCTGAGGATCTTCTCGGTGAGCTGCAGTTTCGTCGAGCCTGGTGTTCTTGTCATGCCCTGTGGCGTCAGAAATGACGTGTCGGTCCCGATTGTTTTTACGGATTTCGAAGCAGGATTGTGCTGTGGTGTCCCAGTATGTCTTGCTCCTGCGCTCTTGTGCGCGAATGGGTTGTGTTCGCCTGGATTTGGTTTGCGATAAGAAGGTTCCGTGGTGAGTTTCGGGACTCGAGGATGAGCGTTGACGGTTGTCGATTATGGATCGTGTTGCGACTCTTAGCGCGGCGTGTTGCAGTTCGAGGAATTGTAGTGGTGGTGCATCGAGAGATGCTATGATTGTGGTCCGACGTGACACTCATCGAGTGTGTTGGAGGCACTAACCTAAGGGAATCGATGGTTTTCTCGGTGCTGGAAGGTGTTGTTCCCAGCGTGCGCGAGATTCGAGATCAGGTCGAGTGTGGAGTTTTTCTGTTGGTCGAAAGTGTGGTCGATTTCTCTTTCGGTTGGAGAGATTGTGTTTGGCTGAGGTTCATCGTCTTGCATTATGTGTTCGGATTGGTTGGCCTCGTGTGCCATGAAGTCTGCGCGACACGTGATCTGTGTTTTGGCAAGGTGGTTTCCTGTGAGAGTTGTGCACATTTCCCTGATGTGTAAGGGTGCTGGCGCTGTTCTAGAAGGACGAGTGCTGGTTGGGCGGTGTTCGTATTCTTGGCTGATGTTGGGACTTTCCGTTGCATAGCGGGTCGAAGTCTGCGGAGTTGCAGAAGATTGCCGGATTTGGGAGTGAATCTGTGCTTGGGGTTCGAGGTAAGGGAGCTTTCCCTCACCCTATTTTCTGAAGTTGGCCAGCCGAGTTGTGGATTGTCAGGATGGCGAGTCTCGAGTTGCCGTGTTTGGCTGTGCGTGTGGATCAGAGTGCGCAGCGGAAGCGTGGTGGGTCCATAACCCACAGGTTCAGGATCGTAGCGTTGGGTGCTACGGGTGGATTCCTGAGGATGCGTTGAGCATTGGAGGATTGGTTCCTCTGTGTGAGGCGTGTTGTTGCCGTGCCGTTGCTCGAGATATCATGGTTCTTGGCACTGGCAGGATGGAGTGTTGGGGGAAAATGTTGGCGAGGGTGCCGCATGAATACCCTGTTCCTGTGATGGGAGCCGTGTCAAGCGTCGGTGTGAGCCCGGATGGGGTTGTTGAGGATGTCACCTGACGGAGGTCGAGGACGTGTTGGTCAGAGTCGGTGGTTTGGTGCCCGACTTGTGTTGCCAGTCGTGTCCTCGGATGAGATCGTGTTCTAGAGGAAGTGATCTCTGTCAGATTATGGGTTCCTGTTGGTAGCTGCGAGTGACTGGTAAGGTTAGTCTCGTGGTCGACCATGGTGAGATGCGTATTGTCTGGGGACCCATGTGCTTTAGTCGCGGCGTCGTTGACCAGGTTGCTATGAGATTGGGTGGCACTTTTCTCCTCTAGAGACGTGTGCCATGAATTGTCCTGGTGGTGTCCCGTGGCTCTATGATAAGGGCGGAATCGGGATTGGTAGGTGTCCACTTGGACAAGTTGAGATAGGATTCGATGAGACAGGACGGAGGAGTGACGCCTGTGGTTGGAGGTCCTTGATGGGACGTTGGCGTTGGAATGGTTATCCCTGGTTTGGTGACCAGCATGGGATGATTCCCTAGTAAGTCTGAGTCGAGCGAGGTGATGACCGAAGACACCATGATCTTGTCTTTTGGTTTCATTGTGCTCCCCAAGAGAGTCGAGTTGGCGCAATGATTGAGTTCAGATGCGGTGTCCGAGGGGAGTGAAACTCGAGACGTGGTAATGGTCTGTGTGAGAGTCAGCGGATGGCCTGTCGCGGTGTGGGAACGTGCCCGTTGGGCCGGTGAAGGTTTCCCGTTGACGTGTATCTGGCGACCAGTGGATGGTCTCTTCACAGACAGAAGATGCTGTTGGTTGTGCATCGTGAACGATGAGAGCCGTGTATTGGTGAGGCCTTTGGTGGCTGTTTTCGTGATGTGCTTTCCGTATGGGGTCTAGACTTTATCGAAGTTTGAATGCTGACAGAGTTGGTCCCGTGCTGTTGTGAGCTGATGGAGGCTCTGTTTTGGTTGTGCCCTTGAGAAGGGTGTGCGACCAGTCAGCTGGTTGTGAAGCTGGCATGTGATTTATCTACCGACCATAGGATGGATCGGGAGATGTTTCTCGTGTCGAGGACTGTGTCTCCTCGGTGAGCGAGATGGTGGCAGCGGTGCCATGTTTGGTTCTCGCGTTGTCTGAGGTGACGCCAGACTGTGTCCTTTGGTGTATGCCTGCTCTGATGGCCGGTGTGTGCGGCATGTGGAGCGAGGTGTCGTTCGTGGTGATAGTCTGGCTGTGTCCCTCAAGATCGGTGTTTTCATGAGAATCGAGGTTTTTCGTGCTGGGGCTCTAACAACGTTGTCAGTTGGTTAATGTGATCTTCCCCTGTGCCTTCGTGCTAGTCCTAAATTTCGAGGATGAAATTCCTTTAAGGGGGGAGGGCTGTAATCCCCCAGATTTTTCGGATCTGGATCCGTGGATTTTGGATCACTTTTTGCGGGTTGCGGATCCTGCCCGATTGAGCTTCAGACTATTTTTATCGGATTGTCGGACCCATTGGTGGTGTGCCCGTGAGTTTCCTTGGGTCCGTGGTGTTGTGAGGAGCACGCCGGTAATTTTTTGGAATTTTCGGAGCACCTTTGCGGGTCCCGGGTTGCGTTTTGGGTTTTACGCGTGTTTTCCGTCGGTCGGACCTTCGGAACCCCATACAGTGTGAACTGTTGCGTTCTCCGATGCCGGGACGTTACCACGATGATCAGTGTGTTCCGACGATCGTGGTTGTATATTTTTCTATTTTTCAGTATTTTTGGAAATTTCTGGATTTTTCTATATATTAACCTCCTTTTTCTCTCTCTCTCCCCATCTCTCATTTCTCTCACTCTTCCCTCTCTCTTCTCTCACGTTCTCTCCTCTCCCCCTCTCACTCCGGGCGGCCGACGGAGGTGGCGAGGGTGGGGCGGCGTGGCTCGTGGGGCGTGGAGCGACGGGCACGGGACGAGGATCGCGATGGTGGAGGCGGTTCATGGGATCATGAACCGGCGAGGGTTTAAACGACGTTTCTTCGTGGATTGGCATCCACGGCGCGTCGAATCTTCTGTGGAGGTAGGGAGATGGACCTTCAAGTCGTGTACTTCTTTTCCCGCGGATTTGGTGGCCCGTGGCGAGCAGAGTGGGGTTCTTTTCGCATTTTGGGTTAAATACATGCTTTTGGGGTGTGAGCCCGATCTAGTATTTTAACGCGTTAATCGGTGGTTTTTGGGCATCGTTGAATGCCTAGGGGCTTGGGGAATGATTTTCCCTTTGTTTTCCCATCACCCGGGGGTGATTGGGGCGTGGAATGGATTTCTTCGCATTTTCCACCGTTTTCGGGCGCGGACTGAGAACGTGCTCGCCGAGGTGGGCGTGTTCTTGGAGATCGCGCTACCCCGATAGAGCGCGTTCATCGTGTTGTGCCCCTGTGGTCAATTAAGTCATACTGTGGTCATTTGAGTCATTCGACATCATCCTGTGGTCATTTGAGCTATTGGACATTCTTGGTTTTGATAATGGCTTGGTTTTGATAATGGCTAAACACTATAAGTCATTATTGTTTTCCACTCTCATATGACTGACATACATAATGTTTTATTCATGACAGATAAGCCCATGAATGGACAAGGAATGGAGTGGAGATGACAAATGTGAAATCCTAATGATCGCACCCAAGCAAGGATGGAAATCCTTTCAAATCATGATCAATCAAACGATCAAACTCATGGCAGTCGCCTGGCAAACCAAATGTGTGGATAAGCATCTTGCCTCTCTACCATTCAATACAGATGGTATATGTCATTTACTGTCAAGCACCATTGGTAAGATTCTTACATTGTCATAGCCATCAATCTCACCATGGGTATTCCATATACCTCTCATTTCTAAACTTCATTCATGATATTTGAGGTTCACAATGATAACTTGGTTTGATAACTTACAAGTTCACTCTTCAAATGCATTAGTTTCTCATTCCAATCATGGTAACATGCTCAAATGATCTAATGCATAAACTAAACCCAACAATGCATGGAATTGATAAGGACATGAGTATCTTGACTTATGGACATGTTTCTTTGGACTAACACTTCATTTTTGCAGGTATAGGTCTTTCCGGTCGACCAACACACCTTGGCCAATCGACCAGATTGTCCAGAGATGAAGAACTTCAGAATTTACAGGTTCCGGTCGACCAGTGGGTAGTGGCTGGTCGACCAGTTCTTCCAGAAACGAACAACTCAAGTTTTTATAGGTTTCGGTCGACCGCACCTAGGCGTTCGATCAATAGATTTTGCCAGAGATGAAAAATCAACCGACTGTAAAATTCCGGTCGACCGCCCCATGTCTTCCGGTCGACCGCCAGCCCCGATGCAGCCATGTTTGACTTCGATTTCCACCTCGAGGCCAGTCCCTTTCCTTGTATATATTTAACCCCAAAGTCACCCAATCCCCCATGGATTGTGGATCTGGTCTGGGGGATGTCCAAGGACCATTCAAAGTCTATAAAACCAACACATGAGGGGTTAGAAACCCTAAGGCTTCAATTGGAACAAGAGAGATCAAGGGAGGCTAGAGGAGGTGATTCGCGGGTACTGTAGCACCTCCGTGAACAATGCTTCGGGCTGGAGTTCTTCATCCATTCCAAGGTGATTCAAGTATAGATCTGAAGCAAGCAACCTCCAAGGAAGCTAGAAGCAATCAAGATTCTCAAAGCAACCTCCAAGGAAGAGTAGAAGCAAGCAAGGCTAAGAGGAAAGATCAAAGGAGGCTACAAGAGTGTGTTCAAGGGAGAGGAGTTCGAGTACTATAGTTGTGAACAGTACTCCGGGAAGAAGTTCTTCATCCATTCCAAGGTGTTTCAAGCTCATATCAAAGCAAGCAATCTCCAAGGAAGTGCCGAGGCAAGCAAGGCTATCAAGGTGATCCAAGGAAGTTGATTTCACAAGGTTTTCAAGGGAGATCAAATCTGCATCCTTTATCTTTTTCATCAACTCAAAGTGATCCAAGGAAGATCATTTCACAAGGAAGAAGATACAATTGAAGAATCAGATTCAAGCTCCAGTAATCTTAGATAAGATCTTTTCTCCTTGAGCATATTCTATATCTTGTTTGAGTGTTTTCATGTTTGTTCTTTTTCCATTTCATTCAAACATTTGAAACTGAAGATCGTCCCTACTGGTGGTTAGTAGGAAGGCAATCAGAAGCTGTCCGATCTGCGGTGTTGACGTCCCTACCGGTGGTTAGTAGGAAGGCAATCGAAAGTTCTCCGATCTATGGTGTTGACGTCCCTACCGGTGGTTAGTAGGAAGGCAATCGGAGGTCTTTCCGATTTGCGGTTCAGTGCGTTGCACTAGTGGAGCCTCACCGGATTTGGTGAGGGGTGGACGTAGGACTGGGGATTCAGTCCGAACCACCTTAAAATCCTTTGTGTTGTGGTTTGCTTGTGCGATTGCTTCGTGATAGATGCATGCTTAGGTTCAATATCTATATTATTTATTCATCTTGCTAAGCGAATCGTTGTGTGCCATGTTAAGCTAGTTATATTCCGCTGTAATTCTTTTTATCTAGCTTTAAAGAGGGCTACATTTCGAAAAGAGGGGCAGATATTGTAATGCCCCGGATTTTTCGGATCCTTGTTCATGGGTCCCGGATCTGGTTTCTTGGAGTGTCCGACTCCGTTGTATCCGGAATTTCATTTCGGACATCTTTCGTGTTCGGATCGGCGCGATCCGGAGTTGTTTCGGAGGCCCGGAAGCGATCCGCGGCTTTTCCGCGTGTGTTTTCCGATTCCCGGTGTGTGTTTCGGTAATTCCTTCGGAACCTCGTTACGGGTGAACCGGGCTGTTCACCAGGGCGCGAGTGGTACCGTTGCGATCGGTGTGTTCCGAGGATCGCAGAAATGTGATTTTCTATTTTTTCGGTATTTTCGGGAATTTCTGGATTTTCTATATAATAACCTCCTTTTTCTCTCTCCCCTCTCATTTCTCTCTTCCCTCCCTCCTTCTCTCACGCTCCCTTTCTCCCCTCTCTTCTCCGGCGGCCGACGGAATGAGACGGGGGCGAGCTAGTGGCGGCGCGGGCGAGGATACTGGCGGGGACGGGACGAGGATCGAGCGGTGGAGGCATGGTGGAGGCGGTTCGTGGGATCGTGAACCGGCGAGGGTTTAAACGGCGTTTCTTCGTGGATCGGCGTCCACGTTGCGTCGAATCTTCGGTGGAGGTAGGGAGATGGACCCTCAACCCGCGTACTTCTTTTCCCGCGAGTTTTGTAGGCCGTGGTGAGCGAGCGGGTTAAACGGGGCAATTTGGAGAAAATGCATGTTTTTGGGGAGTGAGCCGAATCTTGTGTTTTGATCGTGTTTTTGTGGTTTAAATGGGTCCCTTCGGTGCTAGGGAGGTTGGGGAATGTTTCCCCCTTTGTTTCCCCATCACCCGGGGGTGATCGGGGCGTGGAATGGTTTTTCCCGCGGTTTCCACCGTTTTCGGGCGCGGACTGAGAATGCGCTATGCTCCAGTAGCGCGTTCTTGATGGTCGCGCTGCCCCGACGGGGCGTGTTCATCGGAGAAGATGAACAGTAAGGCGGTTCTTGTCGCGCTATGGGGTCCTAGCGCGTTCTGCGTTGTCGCGCTAGGGGGCCCTAGCGCGATCTGCCTTGTCGCGCTAGGGGCCCCTAGCGCGACCTGTCTGGTGGCGCTAGGGGTCCCTAGCGCGACCTGTCTGGTCGCGCTAGGAGAGCCTAGCGCGTTCCGTCTTGTCGCGCTAGGTGATTCTAGCGTGATCTTCCCTGTTATCTCGTGCTCCCCTTGGGCCGTGTGTATCCCGGACACCCCGTGGAGTTCCGTGACCGTGTCTTTGGGTGTTCGGGGGTTCCGTTTACCTTGATTTGCGCGCTTGTGAGTGTAAGGGTCCGGGGGATTTGCTAGTGTTCCGATTGGGTTGTGTTGGTCTCCGGTCGACCCGGTTGTGACCCAGTGGTTGACCTTTGGCCTTGTGAGTGTCCCGGACACCCCGTGGGTTTTGTTACCGTATTTTTGGGTGTCTGGAGGTACCGTGTTACCTTGATAAGCGTGCCTGTGGGCTTGGCGGGTCCGAGTGACCCCAGGTGTTCCGGACTTCCGGGTTCTTGCTAGATCGAGTCACCGTGTATCGGTGTGAGTGCGGTGAGTTTTCCCCGCACGTCGTGGTTTCTCCGGGAGTTGGTTTTGAGTGGGCCATGTGTGTGGCCTTGGACTGCGAGTCCAGTTGCCCAGCCTGGTGCTGGAGGGTTCTCGCTTTTCCCAGGGTTGGGAAATCGGTGTGGCAGCTCGCGAGTTGCCTTGGGAATCGTGCTTCTGTGGTTTCCGCGTAGGCCGTGCCTATGGCCTGTGAACCGCGAGTCCATGTCCTAACTTGGGACTGGAGGTCTCCTGAGTTCCCAGGTAGGGGAATGGTCTCAGCGATTGTGATTCACCTCGTGAGTCATCGCATTGTGGTTTTGGACCTAGGGATTAGGCCAGATTGACAGCTCAGTGCTGTCGTGTGCAACGGTCTTGACCCCGAGTCTTGTGACTCAAAGGCCGTTGGGTTTCGTAGGTCTAGTGGACCATCTGTAGTCTGGTGGCGTCGTGCCACCTGTTACTCCATGTTACTCGTAATGGGTGCGTGTGTGGTTTTCTGTGTCCACGTTCTATGACACGTCCACTAGTCGTAGCTTCCCATGGCACGCGTGTGCTGGCTCGCCTGGGAGTGGCTGAGCGGCGTACCCGAGAGAGGCGGTGAGTAGGCTGGTTACCGCAGGGCCCCCGCGTACTTCCGAGTCCGGGTTTAGGGGGAAATACCAGCTAGAGGACAGGCCTAGGGCGTATGGTCTGAGTGTGCACACGAGGTTGGGGGCGTCGGACGGCGCCGGCAGGCGCGACCCCAACTAGTCCTTGTTTTGTGGTACTGGTTACTGAGTGTGTCTGAGTCTCACGCCTGGGGCGTCGTAGCTAGACACTTGTGACGCGGTGTAAGACGTCAGGGGACGCATCCGGTCGTTCTTCTAGTGGGTGGTACTCCTGTCACGCGACGTGAGGTGTTGTGTACCGGGTTCTGTTTTCGTCCGCGAGACGGGACTTCGTGAGTGGTTTCGGGAGTGTTCCTGGAGTCGAGGTCTGGGGTTTCCGGTGAGCTTCACCGAGGGCCTTTCCCCAGACAGTGTTGTGTTCACGACGGTGAGGTCGTGACCGTGTTCCCTGACCGCGTGGTTTTGGCTAGGGCCCTTTTGGTGAGGGCAGACCTCCGCTACGGAGGTATCGTGACGTTTTCCTAGTAGCGTGGCTAGGGCGGCTCGTGTTTAGTGGTCCCCGATCGTGGAATTGGGTGGTCGGGTGCGTGGCTTGGTTGTCCCCCGACGGGAGACTGGGTCATGTTTTCTGGTACAGTAGGAGTAGCTGTAGAGCCGAGGTTTTGTCGGCCACCGTAGTTACTTTCCTGCTTTCGTGGTTACTTCTTTCCGTTGCCGTCTTGCTAGCGTAGCTTTCCTTCTGCCGTTGTTTCTCAGTTGGGGTTCCGCGGGATCCCTACTGGGCCAGTGACAGGAGGCTCACCCCTGCGTTTCAGGTGCGGTGGTTCTTCCTCGGGGTTCGAGGGCGCGGCGTGGAGGTTCTTAGTTGCCAACTTGCCGGGCCGAGTGTTCACTTGACATGTGGTATGTTTTACTGCTTTAGACTGTATTTTCTGTTGGACTGGACTATGTTGTAGTTATAGTTGTTTATTCTTTTCTGTTAATTGTCCTGCTCTATTTCCTATTTCTTTGTGCCTCCACACTCCTTTTAGCCCTTCCGAGCCCTCCCGGCTCGTGGGCGGCGGTTCGAGTCTCGGGTTATCGGGCCTTCCCGGTAATCGGATTCTCGGGTCGTCACAGATATATTCACCCCTCCCCTCTAGATCCGCCATCCACTACTCAACAAGTGGTATCAGAGCGAGGCTCTGCCATTCCCAGATCCAACGATCTGCAGGGAAAGATCCCAGTGTATTTTATTTAGATGGCTTCATATGCTACACATGCTTCGATGGTTTCTCCATCCATTTATGATGGTTCAGATTTTTCTACATGGGTAGGGAGAATGTTCATCTATGTTAGCTCCATAGATCCACAATTGTGGACTCTTATATACGATGGTCCTCATGAGCTGCCATCAAATTCAATTGATTGGTTAGTCGAACATGAGACCAAACACAATGATAATCTTGCTGCATATAACTTAATTATAGCTGCAGTTGATCTCAGAATAACTCATCTTGTGTCCTCCTGCAGCACAGCCAAGCAAGTACTGGACAGGTTGCTGAAAATCCATGAAGGAAAGGAACAAGAATAAGAATGCTTCATGGTCGACCGTGCAGAACAGTCCAGTAATACATCCTCATCACAGGTAAACTCTAACTCCGAGGAATTCACTTTTGAAGAGCTTATGGAAGCCTATGATGAGTTGATTACACAATACAAAAAGGTAAAATCAAAAAACAAAAATTTGAAAAAGGATCTCAAGAAAAGTAACCAAAATGAAAGCTCTTTTTGTAAAAACTGTTCTGCTTTTGAAGAGCTTAATGACACTCTTTCTTTTGATCTAGATACGCATAAACAAAGCATTGCATGTCTAAGGGATGAAAATGAAAATCTTCATGATGAAATCACTAGGTTGGAAGAAATTATAATAAAACTTCACAACCAACCTAAGTCAATCTCTAATGATCAAACTATGGCCGATGGACTAATTCATGATGAGAGGTTGATTGAAGAAAGTAAAAATTCTGAAACTCAAAGTGAAAAGGTCCTAAAAGAAACTGAAGTTTCATGCTCTGCTAATTTTGCATGCAAAGAATGCTCGTTCTTGAAAAAGATAAATATGGGTCTTTATGATGATCTTGAATGGCAACAAAATCGGATTGATTCTCTGAAAGAAGAGAATAGAGAATTGTTGAAAAAGAAAATTGAATTTGAACAAGATGAAGAAGAACATAATGAAAAACTGGTTGCATTTGGAAAGGCAAGACTATCATTGATGATTGCTCTGAAATATTGCATGCTTTAGAACAAGAAAATCAAAATCTTAAAGCGATAAATGCCATGCTCAATGAGCAATTGGCAGCATGCGAAGAGGGTCTTGATGAATCTAAACATCATATTTCTTCAATTGAAAATAAAATTCAAGGTTTGCATGATTTCCTGTCAATGTTTGCCCAAGACCAAGATTCTGGCTCATCAGAAGCCACCACTTCCTGTGGTCACCAAAAAGGGCATACAGCTCGAAAGAAAAGCAAAATTCAGCATGCTCATCCAAACATGCACGACAACAAGTCCAATGCTAAATACCATGCTTTCCACAAAACGAATGTCCATTGTTATTATTGTGGTAGACATAGTCACACTGTGCATGATTGTTTCATCCTGAGAAATGATGAGCTTAGAACAGGACAACAAGTGAAAGGGTATGGAAAGAAACATGTCAACACTGGCAGAGGACCTGCTCAGCAGAACTCTGCACAGAATCGCATGGAGAATCAGAAGTGTCGACATTCCCATCCAAACAGGTCGACACTCCCCATGGCCTTCAAAAGAAATGCTTCTCTTTACTGCTTTCATTGTGGTAAGACTGGTCACACTGACCAGGAATGCTGGCATCTAAAAGAAAGATATCACCATCATACCATGAAAGGTAAAAATCATGCTCGCCCACAAAAACGTAGTCCACACGCACACGCACATGAACATAAAAATAAAAATCAATCTTTTGTGTGTTGTTTCTATTATGGGAAAAATGGGCATGAGATATATGATTGCCTCACAATGAGGGAGGATGATGTGATTGCCATAAAAAAGATGGGCCAAGATGATAAACATGTTGCTAACCCACAAGGACCCAAGCAAACTTGGGTACCTAAAAATTCTAAATGAGAATTTTGGGTGCACGATGCCTTGGAGCTCAGAAATGAATGGTCAGGTAAATAAAAGCTCAAGGCACATGTATGTAAATATTTTTTTTCATTTTGCATGTTTAGTCTTGACATGTAGATACTACATCATAAGTTTGCCCATTTTGTTCAATAAACTTCTGCAAACTGAATTACTTGGTTGAAATGATGATTTATCCCCCATGGTGTGAAGATGAGCACATGAGCTAGATTAATTGCTCACACCCTGCTTGACCTCTGGTATTTCAAATGGTCGAGAGTTGAAAGGCAAGTCATGCTTGCCCAGAATTCTTACTATGCGTGAGAATGGTCTAAGATCAAAACCTCCACCGTGAACCAGAGATCAATTATTTCAGCTGTTTAATTCATGAGAAAGTTGTTATGCTGATGAAGTTGATGTGATGATGAGTTGTTTGGTACCTGATATCAGCCACATAAAATTCTTGGATTTTGGTTTTGATGATGCATATCATGGCTGCATTTTCAACTCGTTATTCATGTTAGCATTGTTCAAAGGGGGAGTCTAGCATTTGGCATCATAATGTTGCATTCAGTTCAAAATCAATTGTGAATGATTTGTGTTTGCATCATCGTGTGATCTCATGTACTTCTATGCAAATCATGTTTAGGAAAACACAAAAAATGTGCAATCATCATGTAGCATCTTCATTGTATTGTGCATTCACATAAGTCTTAGGCTGCATAGTTCATTGCCAACCCATGCATGCTTTCAGTAGGAGTCAACATCTAAAATCAAGCTGTATGCTCTCTTAGAATAAAGTTGTATCAAATGGATGTAAAAAGTGCTTTCTTGAATGGTTTGATCAAGGAAGAAGTCTGTGTGGAGCAACCCCCCATGCTTTGAGAACTCTAACCATGCAGATTTTGTATACAAGCTAGACATGGCACTTTATGGCTTGAAGCAAGAACTAAGGGCTTGGTATGAGAGACTAAGCTTGTTCCTCATTGAGAAAGGGTACACACGAGGTAATGTAGATCAAACACTTTTGACCAAGAAGCAAGGTAAGAATATTTTGATTGTTCAAATTTATGTTGATGATATTGTGTTTGGCTCTACTAAGTCTGAAATGTGTGAGGAATTTGTTAATCTCATGACTAGTGAATTCGAGATGAGTTTAATGGGAGAACTCCAATTTTTCTCGGTTTGCAGGTCAACCAAAGAGAAGATGGGTGCTTCATAAGTCAAGCCAAATACATCAAGGAGCTGCTGAAAAGATTTGACATGATGAATAGCAAAATCATTGCAACTCCTATGAGCACCTCAACATCACTGGATTCGGATGAAAATGGTAAATTAGTGGATGTAAAGATCTATAGAGGTATGATTGGCTCCTTACTTTATTTGATTGCATCCCGACCAGATATCCAGTTTAGTGTTTGCCTCTGTGCTAGATTTCAAGCTAGTCCTAGAGTAGGACCAAGCATATTGAGATTAGGCATCACTTCGTTAGAGATGAGGTCATTAAGAAAAATTTTGAACTGCATTTTGTTGATACTCTAAATCAAATTGCTGATATCTTCACCAGGCCCTTGTGTAATGACAGGTCTACAACACTCAGAAGGGAGCTTGGTCTTTGCCGACCTCAAGGCCAATAAAAAATTGAACTGATGATCTTTTTCATTTTGGCTGTGTGCTGTTTGGTATCCATGCATTGTATATATGTATCCATGTCATTCTGCACTCATTTGCATAATCACGTTGAATTCATGATCATGATGCATTGCATAGCATCATTCTTGCATGGCCATGATATATTAAATGTTGATGTATGGAAAGGCATGTAATACTTGTCTAGAAGCACTCAATATGCGTGAGATTTCACCTCCGCCAAGTACCATGCGTCACTGTCGCATATAGGCCATATAGTAAGGGGGAGTTGTCTTTTTGAAGCATTCATGCATATTTTTCATCTTCATTCTGTTGACTTTCATAAGTGTACAACCATGTGTTGGGTCATGCATTTCATTTCTGCCAACTTCATGTTCGATCAGGTCAACCTCTCCTTGACATTCGTCATTCCACTTGATTGCCAACATAACTCCTTGAGTGCATTCACTGCATATCCTTAGGGGGAGTACTGCTGCTATTCTTAATCTCTTGCAATATGAACTTCATGGCTTCCAGTTTGAAAATGAGATCATGAGACCGACGGAACTATGGTGTAAGAGCTTTCTATTATATGCACTAATGATTATCCATCAAATGAAAATGGTTCAGATTTAATGATTCCCTTGAAGTTCTGATATATCTTTTGAAATCATCTATGTTTTGTGGTTCTAATAGATCTTAACTAGAGGTTGCATGATGTGCATTGAATGACTATCCTGAAATCTGAAAATTCAAATGTCATTGCAACGTTGGTTGAAGATGCTAAAGCTTAGTATTGTTGTTAAACACCTTGATGAGCTGGAATTCCTGAAAATCAATTTGACAGAGCAATGATATTGTTGCACGGAGAAATATGTCACGTCCTCAAAATAAGTGACAAATGATATGTCATGATGTGCCCCTGTTATCTATGTCTTAATTCATTTGGACTCTAGACAGAGCAATGGCATACTTGCTGAGAAATGTATCTTCTCATCAAAGAAATGAGATTGGATATGTCATGACGTGACTTTGCTTTCTCTGTTCATTCTGAAGTATAACAGTCAGTCTTACCAAATACCTAGGAATACTGGCGTCTAAACAACGTGTATTCTTACGGCTAGGAGGCATGTACTAGACTCGATTGCTCGTAAAATATGAGTCATGTGCATAAACCTGCAAAAGATCATGCAACACAGTGCTGAATTCATAAAATTCCATGCTTTAGTCATGCTTGTTTCACCTCAATACTAGTTGGTGCTATTCCCGATGAAGTTATTGAATATGAATGTTTAAGACAAAGGAAAGTTCAGCACTGCCATGATATGCCATTCTGGTTCATTTCTATTAAAACATGCATATAGATGGTTTTGGAACTCTATTGTTGATCTCGGATTTCATTAGCTTTGAACCATGTACAATGCTCACGGCGTGTTTCCGGTTTGCATATAATGGCTTGCTCTCAACTCCAATTCAGCTCTGGTCTCACCGACATTTGTCACCTTCTCTACCTTATCCCTCCTTTTTGCTGCTGTCAAAGGGGGAGAATGTCTTGTTGTGAGTCCGTCCTTTGTGCGGCCTTTGTAACTTGTCAAAGGGGGAGAAGCGAATTGTGAATGGGGGAGAGTCAAAGGGCATCCATGCATACATATCCGCATTCACATGCTTTCATCATCATGGATCTTGAGCTGCATATGTTATAAAATTTGCCATCTTGGATATCACTGCCACATAATGACTCACAGTGTTGCCATCATCAAAAAGGGGGAGAATGTTGTGCCCCTGTGGTCAATTAAGTCATACTGTGGTCATTTGAGTCATTCGACATCATCATGTGGTCATTTGAGCTATTGGACATTCTTGGTTTTGATAATGGCTTGGTTTTGATAATGGCTAAACACTATAAGTCATTGTTGTTTTTCACTCTCATATGACTGACATACATAATATTTTGTTCATGACAGATAAGCCCATGAATGGACAAGGAATGGAGTGGAGATGACAAATGTGAAATCCTAATGATCGCACCCAAGCAAGGATGGAAATCCTTTCAAATCATGATCAATCAAACGATCAAACTCATGGCAGTCGCCTGGCAAACCAAATGTGTGGATAATCATCTTGCCTCTCTACCATTCAATACAGGTGGTATATGTCATTTACTGTCAAGCACCATTGGTAAGATTCTTACCTTGTCATAGCCATCAATCTCACCATGGGTATTCCATATACCTCTCATTTCTAAACTTCATTCATGATATTTGAGGTTCACAATGATAACTTGGTTTGATAACTTACAAGTTCACTCTTCAAATGCATTAGTTTCTCATTCCAATCATGGTAACATGCTCAAATGATCTAATGCATAAACTAAACCCAAAAATGCATGGAATTGATAAGGACATGAGTATCTTGACTTATGGACATGTTTCTTTGGGCTAACACTTCATTTTTGCAGGTATAGGTCTTTCCGGTCGACCAACACACCTTGGCCGGTCGACCAGATTTTCCAGAGACGAAGAACTTTAGAATTTACAGGTTCGGTCGACCAGTGGGTAGTGGCCGGTCGACCAGTTCTTCCAGAAACGAACAACTCAAATTTTTACAGGTTTCGGTCGACCGCCCCTAGGCGTCCGGTCGACCGATTTTGCCAGAGATGAAAAATCAACCGACTGTAAAATTCCGGTCGACCGCCCCATGTCTTCCGGTCGACCGCCAGCCCCGATGCAGCCATGTTTGACTTCGGTTTTCACCTCGAGGCCAGCCCCTTTCCTTGTATTTATTTAACCCCAAAGTCACCCAATCCCCCATGGATTGTGGATCTGGTCTGGGGGATGTCCAAGGACCATTCAAAGTCTATAAAACCAACACATGAGGGGTTAGAAACCCTAAGGCTTCAATTGGAACAAGAGAGATCAAGGGAGGCTAGAGCAGGTGATTCGCAGGTACTGTAGCACCTCCGTGAACAGTGCTTCGGGCTGGAGTTCTTCATCCATTCCAAGGTGATTCAAGTATAGATCTGAAGCAAGCAACCTCCAAGGAAGCTAGAAGCAATCAAGATTCTCAAAGCAACCTCCAAGGAAGAGTAGAAGCAAGCAAGGCTAAGAGGGAAGATCAAAGGAGGCTGCAAGAGTGTGTTCAAGGGAGAGGAGTTCGAGTACTGTAGCTGTCAACAGTACTCCGGGAAGAAGTTCTTCATCCATTCCAAGGTGTTTCAAGCTCATATCAAAGCAAGCAATCTCCAAGGAAGTGCAGAGGCAAGCAAGGCTATCAAGGTGATCCAAGGAAGTTGATTTCACAAGGTTTTCAAGGGAGATCAAATCTGTATCCTTTATCTTCTTCATCAACTCAAAGTGATCCAAGGAAGATCATTTCACAAGGAAGAAGATACAATTGAAGAATCAGATTCAAGCTCCAGCAATCTCAGATAAGATCTTTTCTCCTTGAGCATATTCTATATCTTGTTTGAGTGTTTTCATATTTGTTCTTTTTCCATTTCATTCAAACATTTGAAACTGAAGATCGTCCCTACCGGTGGTTAGTAGGAAGGCAATCGAAAGTTCTCCGATCTGCGGTGTTGACGTCCCTACCGGTGGTTAGTAGGAAGGCAATTAGAGGTCTTTCCGATTTACGGTTCAGTACGTTGCACTAGTGGAGTCTCACCGGATTTGGTGAGGGGTGGACGTAGGACTGGGGATTCAGTCCGAACCACCTTAAAATCCTTTGTGTTGTGGTTTGCTTGTGCGATTGCTTCGTGATAGATGCATGCTTAGGTTCAATATCTATATTACTTATTCATCTTGCTAAGCAAATCGTTGTGTGCCATACTAAGCTAGTTATATTCCGCTGCAATTCTTTTTATCTAGCTTTAAAGAGGGCTACATTTTGAAAAGAGGGGCAGATCTATTCACCCCTCCCCTCTAGATCCGCCATCCACTACTCAACACATCGGGGAAGATGAACAGTAGGGTGGTCCTTGTCGCGCTATAGGGTCCTAGCGCGTTCTGTCCTTGTCGCGCTATAGGGTCATAGCACGATCTGGCCTAGTTGCGCTATAGGTCTATGGTGCGTTCAGTCTTGTCACGCTACTGGTAGCTGGCACATTCTATCTTGTCGCGCTACAAGATTATAGCGCGTTCAGCCCCGAGTTTTTCCGATCTAGATCCGTGGGTTTCGGATCGCTTCCGAAACCCACGGATTGCGAATCCTGTCCGATTGAGCTTCGAACTATTTTTACCGGATTGTCGGACCCATTGGTGGTGTGCCCGTGAGTTTCCTTGGCTCCGTGGTGTTGTGAGGAGCACGTCGGTAATTTTTTGGAATTTTCGGAGCACCTTTGCGGGTCCCAGGTTGCGTTTTGGGTTTTACCGATGTTTTCCGTTGGTCGGACCTTCGGAACCCCGTACAGGGTGAACTGTTACGTTCCCCGATGCCGGGACGTTACCACGATGATCAGCGTGTTCCGAGGATCGCGGGGGTATATTTTTCTATTTTTCAGTATTTTTGGGAATTTTTGAATTTTTCTATATATTAACCTCCTTTCTCTCTCTCTCCCCATCTCTCATTTCTCTCCCTCTTCCCTCTCTCTTCTCTCACGTTCTCTCCTCTCCCCCTCTCACTCCGGCCGGCCGATGGCGGCGGCGAGGGTGGGGCGGCGTGGCTCATGGGGCGTGGAGTGACGGGCACGGGACGAGGATCACGATGGTGGAGGCGGTTCGTGGGATAGTGAACCGGCGAGGGTTTAGACGGCGTTTCTTCGTGGATTGACGTCCACGGCGCGTCGAATCTTCAGTGGAGGTAGGGAGATAGACCTTCAACTCATGTACTTCTTTTCCCGCGGATTTGGTAGCCCGTGGTGAGCCGAGTGAGGTTCTTTTCTCATTTTGGGCTAAATGCATACTTTTGGGGTGTGAGCCCGATCTAGCGTTTTAACGCGTTAATCGGTGGTTTGTGGGCATCGTTGAATGCCTAGGGGCTTGGGGAATGATTTTCCCTTTGTTTCCCCATCACCCGGGGATGATTGGGGCGTGGAATGGATTTCTTCACGTTTTCCACCATTTTTGGGCGCGGACTGAGAACGCGCTCGCCCAGGTGGGTGCGTTATTGGAGATCGCGCTGCCCCGATAGAGCGCATTCATCGGGGAAGATGAACAGTAGGGCGGTTCTTGTCTCGCTATAGGGTCCTAGCGTGTTCTGTCCTTGTCGCGCTATAGGGTCATAGCGAGATCTGGCCTGGTCGGGCTATAGGTCTATGGCACGTTCAGTCTTGTCGTGCTACTGGTAGCTGGCGCGTTCTGTCTTGTCGCGCTACAGGAGTATAACGCATTCTGTTCTAAACGCGCTATACGAGGGTAGCGCGATCTTGAGGGTGACCAATCGGGCGTCCCAGGGCGGGTAGTCTACGGCTGATCGTGCCTCTCTTGACCGTGTGTGTCTCGACACCCCATGGAGTTCCGTGACCGTGTCTTTGGGTGTCCGGAGGTTTTGTTTACCTCGATTAGTGTGCCCATAGGTGTGTGTGTTATGGGCTTTGTGTTATGCTTGATCGAGTCACCGTGTATCGGTGTGAGTGCAGTGGGGTTCCCCCGCATGTCATTGGTTTCTGTGGAAGATGATTCCCGACTGGGCCATGTGTGTGGCCTCAGACTGTGAGTCCGGTCATTCAGCCTAGGCTCGACAGTTTCCCGCTTTCCCTGGGATGGGGAATCGGCGTGGCGGCTTATGCGCTGTCTTGGAAATCGTGCTTTGGTGCTTTTTGCGTGGGCCATGTGTTTGGCCTTAGACTGTGAGTCGAGTCGCCCAGCCAGGGGTTGGAGGTCTCTTGAGTTCCCTTTTTGAGAGGATGGTCTTGGCGGCTTGTGAGCTACCTCGGTATTCGTGCTACCGTGGTTTTAGACCTAAGGATTAGACTAGATTGATGGCATAGCGCCGTTCGGTATGATGGTCTTGACCCCGAGTCTCGTGACTCAAGGACCGTTGGATTTAGTAGGTCTAGAGTCCAGTGGCTGGATGCCACATGATTTTTCTCGACTTTCGCACAGGGTGCGTGCGTGTTTCTCGGAGTTTCTCCATGGAGAGTGGTCACACCAGTGACTCCCCACTAGTCATAGCCTTCCGACACGCGAGTGGTCCCACCAGGGAGTGGTGGCGAGGCTACCCCAGAGAGAGACGGTTTTAGACTGGTTTCCGTCGGGCCCCACGTCTACCAGCCAGAGTCCGACTGAGGGGAAAACCAGTCAGAGGGCCAGACGAGAGACGCATGGTCTGTGTGTGCACATGTGGTTGGGGGCGGTTGGACCCGCACTGACGAGCGTGACCCCAGCTAGTCACTTGTTCAATGGTTACTTGTACGGTGTCCCCGTTCCACCAGGGGTCGAGGGGGACACCTGAGGCGTGGTCTAAGCCGTCAGTGAACGCATCCGGCCTTACTTCTGGTGGGCAGGTACTTCTGTCACGTGAGACGTGACTCTCTTATCTTCGGGTTTCGTTTCCCATCTGCGAGACGAGGTTTTCTAGACCGACCGGTGTTTCCGAGTTAGTGGCCAGGGTGCTAGTGGCTTTACCGAGGTTGTGTCTTGTTGGTGTGGTGCCCGCGACCAGGTGGTCGGGGTTGCACCTTGGACAGCGTGTCCAGGTTGGCCTTGTCCTGGGAGGTAGGCCTCTATGGCGGGGTTGCCGTGAGTTTTACCTCGGTGAGTGGTGTTAGTGTAGTCCGGTTCCCGCTTGTGAGGGCATGGTTTTCCTTTCCGGTACAGTAGGAGTAGCTGTAGTGCCGAGTTTTGACCGGCCACCGGTTTGCTGTTCCTGCTGTAGTTGTAGCTTTCCTTTCCGCTACCGCCGTTGTTTCCGGTTGGGGTTCCGCGGGACCCCTGTTGAGTCTCTGTTTGAAGACTCATCCCTGCTTTTCAGGTGCGGCGGTTCTTCCTCGAGGTTCGAGGGTGCTGTTCGGAGGTTCTCAGTTACCAGCTCGTCGGGCCGAGTGTTCACTTGGCATGTGGTACGCTTTACTGCTTTAGACTGTACTTTCTGTTGGACTGGACTTTGTTGTAGTAGTCGTTTATTTATTTCTGTTAATTATTGAATTGTCCTGCATTATTTTCTATTTCTTTGTATCTCCACACTCCTTTTAGCCCTTCCGAGCCCACCGGCTCGTGGGCGGCGGGCCAGGATTCGAATGGTATCGGTTTCTTTTCGGTATCCGGATCTTGGGTCATTACACATACTCTCTTTGGACGAGCTCAATCATAGGGTCACTCATGACCTATGAAATAAACATCAAAAGAACTGTCGAAGAAGAGTCCAAGAAAAAGAAAACCGTGACCTTGAAAGCCAACCAACATGATGATGACTCCCAAGAAGAGGAGTCCTCCGAAGGAAGTGACCAGGAAGAAGACTTGACCATGTGGACTCGCCAAGTAAAGAAATTTTTAAGAAGGAAGACAAATTTTCAAGGAAATTTCAAAAAGGGGCAAAGAAAGTCGGCTCAAACCAAGGTCGAGCCGAGCAAGCCCAACAACGTCATTTGCTATGAATGCAAGAAGCCCGGACACATGAGAGGAGATTGCCCAGACTTGAAAAGAAAATTTAAGAATGAGAAGTTCAGGAAGCCCAAAGCCATGGTCGTCACATGGAGCGACGAAGAGGACGAACAGTCCGAAGAGGAGCTACAAGAGCTTGTGAAAAGCTTGTGCCTTATGGCACACGAAGAAGACTCAGCTGAGGTAAACTCTGACCCTGATGTTATTTCAAATGAACAATGAGAAATTGAGTATGAAAAGTTGTACACTAAGTACAGGAAAATGAGGTCTGAAAACAAATCACTCAAGAAAAAGATCGAAGATCTCAAACATGAGGGTTCTTCTGTTAAGTTCGAAAAACTTACACAGGAATGGTTTGACCTAACCGAAGAAAATGAAACCTTGTTACAAACAATTTCATATATTGGAAAAGTCAAAGAGAAGCTAACATGTAAAATGTCTGAAATGGAAAAAATTTCTGATAGTTTGAAAAGTGAAAAATAAGTTTTGACATCCTCAATTTCAGAATTTGAAAATAAAAATGTGAATTTGTATAAAGAAGTGAATGACCTGCAGTTCACCCTTTCTAGGTTTGTTAAAGGCAAATAAAACCTAGATAACTTGTTGGGAGTTAAAGTTAACTTCTGAAAAGAGGATTGGGGTACGTTCTCCAAAATAAAAAATTATTTGAGCGCAAGATAACCATCTTATGTGCATGAAAAAGACAACAATGGTGCTTCATACTCACACACAAAGCCAAAACATGTTCAGTCCAAACTACACATATTTCAAAAAAGGTTTTCACATGTTAACTGCTTTTATTATGAAAATTTTGGGCATGTTGTTGCAAATTGTTGGTTCCAACATAATGCACAAAGGAATCATGGTGTTTGGATCAAGAAAAAATATGTGCAGAATTGGACAAACTATTATGGACCCAAATTAGTTTGGGTACCAAAAATAATTGGATGAGAATGTTGTTTCTTGTAGATATGTCTTGAAGCCAGGAGAAGCAAATGGTACCTGGACAGCGGTTGCTCAAGGCATATGACAGGGGACACGAAGGTGTTCTCTACACTGTAGGACAAGGAAGGAGGCTCCGTTGCCTTTGGAGGAAAGGATAAAGGTAAAATCATTGGAATTGGCAACGTAGGTAAGAATTCTGAAACCCTGATTGAAAATGTACTTTTAGTAAAGGATTTGAATCATAACTTATTGAGCATAAGTCAATTGTGTGACAAGGGCTTTAAAATTATTTTTGATGAAACTCACTGCCTTGTCATGAATAAAATAACAAATGAAATAAAATTCATTGGAAAAAGGTACAATAATGTATATGCTGTTGATCTTGACAATGTTTCATGCGATGATGTGTGTTTGGTAGCTAACAACCATGAAAATGCGTGGCTATGGCAACGAAGACTAGGTCATGTTAGTTTTGGAGTAATCTCCAAATTGTCTAGACATGACTTGGTGAATGTATTGCCAAAGTTAAAATTTGAAAGTGACAAAATCTGTGAGGCTTGCACAAAAGATAAGCAAACACGCATCTCTTTCAAAAATAAGAATATTGTTTCTACCTCTCGGCCCTTAGAACTGCTGCATCTCGATCTTTTTAGCCCTACTAGGACATCCAGCCTAGGAGGCCAATCTTTTGGATTTGTGATTATTGATGATTACTTCAGATTTACATGGGTATTATTTCTAGCCAATAAAAGTGATGCCTTGATGGAGTTTCAAATATTTTGCAGGAAAATCTAGAATGATAAAGGATACCTCATCACCACAATTGAAAGTGATCATGGTGGTGAGTTTGAAAATCAATATTTCAGCAGTTTTTGCAAGGAGCAGGGATACACGTACAATTTCTCATCACCAAGGACGCCTCAACAAAATGGAGTAGTGGAGAGGAAAAATATAACCTTGATAGACATGGCACAAACTATGTTAAGTGAGAACTCCCTATCAAAATACTTCTGGGCTGAGGCTGTAAGTACATCATGCTACATCATCAATATGGCAATGGTAAGACTTATTTTGAAGAAAACCCCATACGAGCTCTACAAAGGTAAGAAACCAAATATCTCCTATCTCAAACCTTTTGGTTGCCCTTGTTTCATCTTGAACAATGATAAGACTAACCTAGGTAAGTTTGATGAAAAGAGTGACAAAGGAATCTTCCTAGGTTATGCATTAAATTCTAGAGCTTTTAGAGTATTTAATAAGATGACTTTAGTTGTAGAAGAAAGTCATTATGTTATCTTTTATGAATCTGATTCAAAACAGACAAATCAACTCACTCCAATTGTGGATGCATATGAAGCTTCTAAAAATCCAAATGATGCTGGATCATCTAAGGCTAAGGATGAACCAACGGAAGGAACCTCCAACAAAGATGAAGATAATGAAGATCCGTCACTTGAAACACTTCAAAAACAACAAGTGCAACACCCCGACTTGTCAAGAGCTTCAACGATCTTGAAAGATCACCATGTCGAAAATATTATTGGTAATCCTGAAGATGGTGTAAAAACTATATCCTTACGAAGGCCAGTGGAGGAAGAGGATTAGATGACTTTTATCTCTCAAGAAGAGCTTAAGGATGTCTATGAAGCTCTTCAAAATAAATCCTGGATCCAGGCTATGCATGAAGAGCTACACCAGTTCGAAAGGAACCAGGTGTGGTTTCTTGTGTTACGTCCTAAGAATCATCTCGTTATTGGAACCCCTTGGGTTTTCAAAAATAAGCTAAATGACACGGGATTGGTGGTTAGGAACAAGACCCGGCTTGTAGACAAAGGGTATAGCCAGGAGATGGGCATTAATTTTGATGAGTCCTTTGCACCGGTTGCTAGACTAGAAGCAGTCCGGATTCTACGGTCCTATGCTTGCTCTCTTAACTTCAGATTATTTCAAATGGATGCTAAATCTACTTTTCTTAATGGGTATATCAAAGAGGATATTTTTGTATAACAACCTCCAGATTTCGAAGACCCAAAACATCCACAACATGTGTACAAGCTGCAGAAGGCCTTGTACGAATTGAAGCAAGCACCAAGGGCATGGTATTAAAGGCTCACCTCATTTCTAATGGAAAATGATTTCAAAAGAGGTAAAGTTGATCAAAACACTCTTCACAAGAAAATTAGGTAAAGACATATTAGTAGCTCAAGTGTATGCTGACGATATAATTTTTGGAGCTACTAATAATGCCTTATGTAATGATTTTGCACAGATAATGCAGGGTGAATTTGAAATGAGCTTAATGGGTGAACTTACATTTTTCCTTGGATTACAAGTGAAGCAAACATCTGAAGGTATTTTCATAAACCAAAGTGAAATACACCTTGGAGCTCTTAAAGAAATACGGGATGGCAGAAGTGTCAACTCCGATGCCCACAACCACGAAGTTAGACAAAGATGAAAATGGTAAAATAGTAGATCCCACACCGTTTCGAGGTATGATCGAATCACTACTATACTTAACAACATGCCGTCCTAACATTCAGTATAGTGTATGTCAATGTGCTCGTTTTCAGTCAAGTCCTAAAGAGTCTCACTTATTGGCTGTTAAATGGATTTTTTGATATTTAATTGGCACAATAGACTTCGGCTTATGATTTTCCATCGGTAGTTCATTTGATTTGATTGCATACACCGATGCGGATTATGTCGAATGTATTGTTGATCGTAAAAGTACTAGTGGGTACTGTCAATTTCTTGATGTGTGCATAGTTTCATGGGCTTTCAAGAAACAACATTCAGTAGCTCTCTCAACGGCCGAGGCTGAATATGTAGCCGCCAGAAGTTGTGGAGCCCAAGTACTTTGGATCAAAAATCAATTGCTTGATTTGAATGTTGAAATGAAATGTGTTCCAATTTTGTGTGACAATACCAGTGCAATTAACTTGTCAAAAAATCCGATACAACATTCTAGGACAAAGCACATTGACATTCGGCATCATTTTCTGAGAGATCATGTAGGAAAAGGGGTCTTTGAATTTAAATTCATTGACGCACACAATTAGTTAGCTGATATCTTCACAAAACCCCTAAACCAGGAACAATTCAGCAAAATAAGAAGAGAACTCGGCATGTGCAAGGGTGAGAGCATACATACCTAGGTCCACACTAGGTTGAGTGTTGCATATGTATAAAAGTCAATAGCATGCAAGGTAGATTGTGTGAAAGACATGCATATCCTGTGTGTTTTTGTTTTAGTTCTTGTATGATACCACCTTATATGCTTGATTGTATTTATGTATATATAGTCTCTCCTTGAAAAACTTCTAAGACCAAATATTCCTTGGTAAATAAATGTGGACTTAGTGACCTAGGGATCTTAGGCTTTTCCTGAGGGGGAGCATCAGAGGTGTTGTGCCCCTGTGGTCAATTGAGTCATCTTGTGGTCACTTGGGTCATTCGACATCATCCTGTGGTCATTTGAGTTATTTGAAAATCTTGGTTTTGATAATGGCTAAACACTATAAGTCATTGATGTTTTACCACTCTTATATGACTAAACTACTTGATGATCTTTCATGACAAATATGCCAAGGAATGGAGTGGAGATGGCAAAAGTGAAAGCTCAATGATTGCGGCCTCGCACGCGGATCGACTTGCGGGGGTTTCCGGGGGCGGAGCCCCCAGAACAAAATTTTGATTATAGGAGCGATATAATCAATAGAAATCTTCAAGACTGTCAAGGTTGATGCCACAGATGAGAACGGGCTGTTAAAGGACTCAAGCGACGGAGCTAAAGGGGTTAACAGACTGACCCAGGGAAACCCGGGGTCTGCCCAGTTGGCGGTCGACCGCCAGCCCAGGGGCGGTCTACCGCCCCTGCCAGCAGCTCACTGACTATAGGGATTCTCAGTGGCGGTCGACCGCCAGCCCAGTGGCGGTCGACCGCCAGCCCAGTAGCGGTCGACCGAAATTCCAGGGACCATCCGTCTGCAGGTTTCTCAGTAGCGGTCGACCGCCAGCTTCTGCAGGTCGACCGCCAGCCCCGAGCCATTAATTGTTGACTTTATTTTCCACTTCGAGAAGAGCCATTCTCCATGGATTTCTTTAATCCTAAAGTCACCCAATCACCCACAAAATGTGGATCTGGTCTGGGGGGTTTCTATGGACCATTCAAAGGTTATAAAACACACATAAGAAGGGTTGGAAACCCTAAGGCTAAGAAGGGAGATCAAAGGAGGCTGCAAGGGTGTGTTCAAGGGAGAGGAGTTCGAGTACTGTAGCTGTGAACAGTACTCCGGGAAGAAGTTCTTCATCAAATCCTCAAGTGATTCAAACTACTTCAAGAGGAGATCAACCCCAAGCCAAGTGAAGATAATGCTACAACCATCATCCTCTTCATCATCTCATGGTGATCCGAAGAAGCCCATTCTCAAGGGAGATCAAATCTGCATCCTTCATCTTCTTCATCAACTCAAGGTGATCCAAGCAAGATCTTTTCACAAGGAAGAAGATACCATTGAAGCATCAGATTCAAGCTCCAGCAATCTCAGACAAGATCTTTTCTCTTTGAGCATATTTTACATCTTGTTTGAGTGTTTTCATATTTGTTCTCTTTCCATTTCATTCAAACATTTGAAACTGAAGATCGTCCCTACCGGTGGTTAGTAGGAAGGTAATCGGAAGTTGTCCGATCTGCGGTGTTGACGTCCCTACCGGTGGTTAGTAGGAAGACAATCGGAGGTCTTTCCGATTTACGGTTCAGTTTGTGACACTAGTGGATCCTCACCGGATTTGGTGAGGGGTGGACGTAGGACTGGGGATTCAGTCCGAACCACCTTAAAATCTCGTGTGTTGTGGTTTGCTTGTGCGATTGCTTTGTGTTAGATGCATGCTTAGGTTCAATATCTATATTGCGTAATCATCTTGCTAAGCAAATCATTTACGTCCTTCGTTAACCTAGTTATATTCCGCTGCAATTCTTTTTATCTAGCTTTAAAGAGGGTTGCATTACGAAAAGAGGGGCAGATCTATTCACCCCTCCCCTCTAGATCCGCTATTCACTACTCAACAAGAGGGTTCTCTGAAGTAGCTCAGAGCGCCTCATCTTTTTGATCTTCAAGCCATCAAGCCATTCCCTCAACAAAACAAAAAAAAATAAAAAAGGAGAGGTGAAGGAGTCATTAAAAAAAGGGGACAAGGAAAGATTGAATCAAAAAAAGGGAAAAAGAAAAGGAAAAAGCAAAAGAAAGGTTGAAGGAATGCAAAAAAAAAAAATGGGCCGACCAGTTCGGTCGACCGACCGAACCTTTCGGTCGACCGAAACTGATGAACCGGGTTGGCCGACCAACGTCTGAACTCTCTTTTAAGAGGGTCTTCACCCTCATTCTTTCATTCTTTCATCCCCATTCATCCTCCTAACACCTTCTCAAACCCTAGAACACCCAAGCACACCCTTTCCAACCCTACAAACCCCTCCCTTCTTCCATCAGCACGAGATTGGGATCTTCACCGTCTTCCGACGTAGATTTCGTGCAGCGGTTTGTGCGGCCTTGAAGCCTCCTCCTCGGGTTCCAGCTTGTGGAGAATTATTATTCCACCATCTTTGGTGTGTCTTCCGGTCCATCTTCATCCCACGGGAAGAGGTTAGTAATCTAAGGGTTTCCACCTCGATTTCTTGTCCGATGGCGTCTAAAAGAAGTTCTTGGAGGTCTACCCAGGGGGAATCCAGTGCTAGGAGAGGAGAGGAGAGGACCCAGCTCCTCCACCACAGTGAGCTCCTGCACTTCCACGTGCACCGCGGCTGCCCCCATGGCCAATAGCATCGCTGGGCCAAATGGATTTTCAAGTTATTTTTATCATCATCGTTGGTCAATTATCTCTAATGAGGTCAGTGCTGCAATACATGGCTTCTTTTGTGGCCACCCTCTTGCCCAGTCATTCACCTCCTCTCTTATTGCGTTGATCCCCAAAGTGGAGACCCCATCCTCATGTGTAGATTTTTGACCCTTTAGTTTATGTAATTTTGCTTACAAAATTATTTCACATATAATTAATGATCGCTTTGCTCTCTTATTGCCTTCTATTATATCCAAGGAAGAAGGTGCCTTTCTTAATTAAGGACGGTTGATCATGGAAAATATCTCATTAGCACAAGAGCTTGTGAAAGATTTGGATAGGAAAGTCAGGGGCCACAATGTTATCTTCAAACTTGACATGGCCAAGGCTTATGACTGTATGGCATGGGACTTCCTCTTTGTTGTCATACGACGTTTTGGCTTCTCTACTGCTGTCATTTCTCTCATTGAGTCTTTATTATCTAACTATTGGTTCTCAGTTCTTTTAACGGTGTTAGTGCAGGCTATTTTAAATCCACTAGGGGGCCGTGCCAAGTGTAGACACCCATTTTTAACCCACAAGTTGAGCCTTTCTCTTATTCACGTTAATGATGTCCCAAATTGTTCATTGATGTTGAGCCATTTTCTGATCCATTGTGAGCCCATTCAACTCAATTTGTAGCCCATTAAAGCCCTTAAATTTCAATTTTCACAAAATTCCACATTATGGTAGACTCAACCTGAGCGCGGTCTATCGCGTGATTACGTTCTAGCAAAGTCAGTCGTACGATAGACCGCGTTCTTAGGGTTTTATGCAGCCCAGTTAGAATATGTCGCTTCCGGTAGTGATCACCCTAAAGTCCTTCTTTGGGGTTTTCTTCTCGAAGATTTCTATTCACATCAACTCTTATCCACCCTAGAAGTCTTTTCCATCCTAATGTAGATGGAATTATATCCTTAGGACTATATTTGTTTGGTTTTATCTTTTAAATCTAAGTTAGAATTTTCCTCTCATATAAATAGACCCCTTGGGGTTAGGGTTAGGGACGACGAATTCTGGAGCTTTGGACGAAGTGCTGCTGCGTTTCTACCTCATCGCTTCAACCAAGGATGTGCTCTTTTCCTTGTTCTAAGTGCTTCTAATTCTTTTAGTTCTCTTCTTTTGTTCTTCTTCCCTTTCTCTTCATAGTATAGCATAGCACATCTATTACTTCATTTTTTGCATCACATACACACACACCTATAGAGTATGGAATGGTTGATCTAAACAAGGGGTGAATAGATCTGACCCCCTTTCACTTTAAAAAATTAAATCAAATGATAGAATTAAATGGCTAAGCTATGCAATCGGTCTAGTGCATATGGTAGCACTGATACGCTGTCTAATCAGCCTATGCATGCATCTAGCACCAGAAAGATAATCACAAGAAGAACAATCAAACCACACTGAGACAGGAGATTTTTAGGTGGTTCAGTATTGATCCCAAGACCTACGTCCACCTATTGGCGTTAAAAAAAAAGAAAAAAAGAGAGAAAATATGCGGGCTATTATTGTGGGAAAGAAAAGAAGGAGAAAGGGCCAAAGTGAAATAGAAGAAGAAAAGGGGTAAAAAAAAGGGAAATAAAAAAAGAAGGGGACTTCCCCTGAAGAACAGAAATGTGGACGGTTCTTTCCCTCGCGTGCATGAGCATCCAATTCTCGAACGGCGCCCCCTTTCGTATGCAAACAACGCAACGGCAGTAGCGGCGAGTATCTCCCCGACCACTCCGCAGGACTCCCGCGTACTAACCGACAGTGCGACGACAGCAGCGGTCGTCGGTAGGGTGACCCGTCTGACAACGACGGGGCCGCCCCTTGGCCATCCCACGAAGGTGTCCCGCGAAGAGAGGATCCCGGTCCTCTATACATATAGCCATCTGAAGCAGAAGAAGAAGGCTGGAGAAATGTGCAAAGGGGAGATGCTGGAGAAAAGAAACGGTTCAAGAAGCTGAAGGAATAGAGAAAGGAAGAGAGTGAGAGAGATGGAGCAACATTTCTCTGACGACGGCACATCTCTCTCAGGTTGTATCTATCCTTCCCACTACCTTTCATGGCTTTATTTCATTTCTATATTTTATTCATGCCATTGGGGACAATGTCACTTAAGTTGGGGGGGGGGAGAGATAGCTCAAAATTCTTTTCAAGCTCAAAATGTTTGCAATCTTTCATAACACCCCTAACAAGTACTTCATATTCATATTTCATGGTGAGAAACTGTTCTTAAAGTGATAGGACGTAGAGTCTTACTTGTGAGAGTTGCAAGTTAAAGGGGTAAGTTAATTGGTTATGTCTTTTAGCCTTTTCCTCAGAATACACCAGAAATTCTTTTGAACTTGCACACAATTACATAATAATGAGATTTTTGAACTTCAAACATATGGGTGACGGGAATTTTGCTTAGCACTTAGGGATGATTTATTTTTTGCATACTCTTTAAAGAAAAATTGTGAGGAAAGAGTTGCCTGCCGAAAAAAAAAACATGGAAAATGTCCCTGATCTTAGTAACCGGGCCTGCTGCACCTAATAAGTGTTGAGATTCACGTCAAACGGAGAAGGGACCCCTGATCTTAGTAACTGGCCTGCTGCACCTAACAAGTGTTGATGTTCACGTCAAAAGGTGAAAGAGGTGTGCAAAATCATGTGTAATAAACATAAAGAAAAAGGTAGTGTGAAGCCACCATAAGTCAAAGATCTGATTTGAAGTGTGCAGAATTGAAAATCATCTTTAAGTTAGAGGTAGAAAACTTATTCATCTAGATTGTTTAGTAGTCACTAGTCAAGTTATATCACTTCTACACAAAGGGATATTTAATTTTGAGTGTATAATCAAGAAAGGTCTAAATGCATGGACTGATGAACTTTGTTCCTGACACATACTACTTGAACTTATAATACTCTAAAGTCTAAAGTATTATGCATAATGTTCTTGCCATGAAATGTGACACATGAGTTCTTGCTAGTCCTGATTCTATAATTGTTTACATTGCTAAGGGACTAGCACTGTTCAAGTTGGGGGGTGTGATAAGTGTCCATTTTCTATGGTAATTCATTTCACACACACCATTTTATGTGCATATAATTAGGCAATTAGGCATATTTCATAGTTAATCTCGACTTCGCATATAAAGTGGGCCTTTCACACAAATTGATTAATTTAGTGATATCATTCAATAAAATGAAGTTGAGGGTTGTAGATCTAAGAAAATCCACTTAAGAAAAGAAAAAGGATAATAATAGAGTGGCTAGAAGAGCATGGGAAAAGAGAGAAAGGGGAGGATGCGAGGATGTTAATGGAGGGTGATCGCCAGAGACGCAAGGGCCTCAAAGATATAACAATAAAGATAGGAGGGATCACGAAGAATACCTTAAAAGAAGCGGGGGAGATTGTAGATGTCACCTTTTCTTTCTATCGGCCGGCCGATGAAGAGAGTTTCTCTTGTTGATTACCCTTACAAAACAACAACAAACACCAATAAAGATATGGATTAGAACCAAAGTGAATGTAGCATCAAATTCACAATAGAAATAAACATGAAAAGCATATATAAGAACACACCTTGTTGGGTGTTGGCCCTTAAACCCCTATGCAAAAGGGTATGAGAGATTATGATGAATGATAAGATAAAGGAGGGTGCAAGTGTTGCACTAAGGAGATCTCAACATGGTTGAGATGATAAAAATAATAAAATAAGAGAAAATAACATGATGCATGCAAACTACTTCATGAAAGAAACAAAAGAGATTAAGGAAGGGATAAGCTTATTGATGTGTTTCTCCAAAAGGGGGCTTTATATCTTCAATTTGCTCCAAGGAAGAAGATGCTCCAAATCTTCAAGAGAGGAAGAAGGGCTCCATGGGTTGAAGCTTTAAGCATGTGGGAGTCTTCTCCTTGAGCCTCCAATCCAACAGCACCTCCCCTTGAATTAGTGTTGATGCCTTTTACACAAGGGAGAGAGGGGTCCTATTTATAGGGTTGAAATTCGGAGTTAAATCCAAGGAAAATTAGAAAATCAAGCTTTAGTTGGATTTGGAAGGTGATAAACTATAGCCATGTGTCCCTTCATTCTTAGAAAACCTTAGGAGTCCTTTCCCAAGTGAAAAGGGGCTCAAAAGAGGGAAACAAGGAGGTTCGGGTGAAACTCGGATCTCTAGAAGAAATGACGACTAGGAAGTCGTCGCTATTTAAAATGACGCCCGAGTGAAGCGTCGCTGATTCTGAGACATTTTGAGATGGATTCAGACTTTCCGAAATTTGAAAAGAATTGACGACCATGAGGAGGTCGCTATTTAGAATTTAATACGAATTTTGGACGGAGTTAAAACCTCAAAATATGGCAACGAAATTGGCGACTTTACACACGGGCGCTATTTCACAAAATAGCAACCTTCCAAGAAGTTGTGAAATCAAAAATAATCCGATTTTGGCTCAAAATATGAAGAAAAAAATTGACGACCTTCCGACCGGTTGCTATTTAATGAATTGGCGACTTCACGTAGTGTCACTATTTCAAATAATCCGAAAATAGTGAAACAGAAGCCTGCTAGAATTGGCGCCCCCATCCTGGGCGCTATTTAAATAGCGGCAGGGAGGCTGCCACCAATTCGTTAAATAGCGACAGGGTGGCTGCCATCAATTCGTTAAATAGCGGCAGAGTGGCTGCCACTAATTAAATAGCGGCAGGGTGGCCGCCACTAATTCGAAAAGCCCACGGAAAAATGGAGAAAAGTCTCAGAAAAATATGGAAAAATAGGAAAACATGTAGGAAAGCTCCGGAAAGCTGAATAATCCAGTAAAATGAGGAAAAACCACTCAAGTGAGTCAATTTGAGGGTCATATTGGGGCATCACAATGTGATAGGAGATATGCTCAAAATGATGTCAATTTTAGCGTGTCTACAGTTGCCCCGCCTTGGCGTCTGCTTTGCAAGGGAGTGACACAGAGTGTAATAGAATGAAATGGAGTGAATCGGCGTGGAATGAAGTGGAGCGAACTGAAAAGTAGATGCTAAGGTGTGATGAGACACGCAATCAACATCACTTGATAGGAATTGAATCAAAAGCTCGGAATGAAGAAATCTTGAGGAGATTCAATGAAAGCAACAATTGTTTGGATAAGAGGAGGAGTGTGCGCGCGGGCACAAAGGAGATAAAAGAGCGATCAACTTCCAACGCAGTGGAAGTACCCCAGGTCACAAACCTGTCAGTTTCACCATTGGGGAGCGGTTACCAGTCAATGTGGACGTGCTGCAGTCAAGGTGGATCAAAGGAAAAGGAATTAAACGAGAGATAGAAATCCAAACAAAGGATTTTCAAGGAAACAACCCAAAACGGCAACAAGGCGAACTGAAGACACAATTCGGCATGGAATATCTCTTATCTGGAAATTAGTGATCAATTTTAACTCTTAAAATCAGCTTATCTGGAAATTAGTTGTTTCAAATCCCTATATGAATGCATGCTGGGTTTAAAGGGAAAATATAAAGCAAATGAAAATATAAGATAATCAAGGATAATATTGTTAAGCTGTCCAGACTGAGTCAAGAGACCAATTCTGTGAGCTGATATTAAGCCGAAGCCCGTTTATCCGCGCACCAATTCACAAAAGGGAACCATCGTCCCCAGTCTTGGATGGCTTAACGGCCTATCCGTGTGACTAAGATGTCTCTGGAATCATCATTATTTTTGATGAAGGGGAACTCAAATTTTAGATTTACAAAAGCCACAAGGTCCTTGATATGATCTAGTAGCGCAATAGTATATAGTAAAATGCATACAAGGAGATATTGATAGCAATAAGCATGAGGGAAATGAGAAATGAGGCGCAAACACCATGGGACATAGATGATGATGTCCGGACGGTGGGACCAAAAACTTCTTTCCTGCGCTCAAAAGTTCATTAGCCAAGATATAAAAGATAACAAGCAATGAATAAGGCATTTAAGCATTGCAACCATAGCAGGGATAGAATTCAAGCATGAAAGCATTGAATATCATTGAATAACATGAAAATATAGCATGTATCAAAGCATCAATAGCATGTATGTATCATATCATGAATAGCATTCAAGCGTGCACAATGTGAAAGGCATGAATAACATTTAACATAGATAGCATCATTAAAGCATAGATAGCATAGCATCATTGTTTGTTGTTTGTCATTAGGATAACAATTTTAGCAAATCATGAAGATTGAAGTTGAAAGAATCTTGATCAGAATAATGATGCCCAATGGCAAGTGTAATTGGAAGATCAGCAGGAGTTGATTAAAAAGATTTAGAGATGAATAATCGGAGTAATGCCTAGCAAATCATGAAGATGTGATCAATTGATGCCCAACGTGGCATATCTTGAAGCTATCAAACAACATAGGGAAGAATCGAAGGATAGATAGCAACGAATGGAGAGGACTCATCCCATGCTCTTGGTCCTGTGAGAGCTGTCGTCCCTACAAAAGCACCATCAACAAAATATAATGTATTTCTTTTGGATTTTGAAATATGCAATTTTTATGAGTTTTGAAAATATTTAAATTTTATGTGAATTTTTGGAAGATATCTGATTTTTTATGGATTTTGAAAATATTTTATTTTTTATGGATTTTGAGAATATTCAATTTTTTTGGATTTTTCGCAAGAAATATTCAACTTTTTTAGATTTTGGTTTAGACATTGCTAAAGCAACATCAAATGATGTTTAAACTACTGGCTAAGGATCCTTGTTCCTTCCCCTTTCGCTAAAAACTGCCCAAAGCCGGGCGTGCATTAAAGGTGGCGCCCTATAATGGGCTACCATTGGTTAACGATGCTTCTACCAAGGCTATACTCGAGAAACATTCGGTCTTAGAGGGAGAAGAGAAGAACAATTAGAGATAAGCCTGATATAAGTTAAGAAGATATTGGGTTTTGACTTCCGTCCATAGCACAACCCCTAGAGATTCGGTCTGTTGCGCCGGGACTTTGTGTCATATCATCGAACCTTAAATTCTCTTATAGACACGCATACGTCCGGACTCATAACATCCCGCGGGGAAACTTTACTGCCCTCTTGCCATGCCAAATTCAAAAATTTTGATTTCACCATTCTTTTTTTCTCATGATTTTCATTTTCTTTTTTTTGTGTCCTTCAAACTTGAAAGATACTGCAATTGAAACATGATATTTGAGAATAAGGTCATAATAGACTGCCCCTATTTGAGACTTCCTCTTGTCGGGGTGTGCTTAGGTTAGTTGTTTTGCCAAAGAATATCTCGATTTCTCATATTTCAGCCGAGTTAAGAAGAGAAAAAGACCTCGTGCCCTCAAGTATGGCCATAGTAGCAACGATGTTTTACTAAGGGAGATGGCTAAGGACTCCGTGAAGTGTGTGGAATGCCCAACTAAGGGTTGCCCTTAATGAGCAGGGAGAGAACACTGAACTCCCAGCGCGGGGTTCTTATTACCAAAGTGCTGCATAGCAAGCCTAAAGCCACGAATGATAGGAAAAAGCCTTAACCACTTTCTGGTCCGAGAGGATAAACGGTCTCACGATAGACCGCACAAATGATGAGCGGCCAGACATGGGCCGTCCATCCCAGTCGGTGGAAATTCAAATAAATCATGAGATAATTAATTTATCCACTGAACTGACCGGTAAATTCGCCGCTGGACTCTTTCATAGTTGAACGGCTCTTGGGAAACCGTCCAAGCCTGTCGGTGATAAATAATAAGATAAATAGGTAATTATCTGAATAGTCAATCGACGCTAGGACTCTTGAGAGATAGACGGCTCAGTATATACCGCACAATGGACTTATGCAGCTAAGACCAGGCCGTATATATGCTTGCCGGTGATAATTCAGAGAATTAACCAATATATCCACTAAATGTTTGGACGGCCCACTATCAACCGCACAAATGGTTGAACGGCTGGAGGTTGACCGCACATGTATATGGGTGTTTGAAATTCATAGAAAAGCCCAATCAACCAAAACCAAGGCCTATTAAGCCCTTAATCAACTCGGACCTAACCAGGGAGGGAGGCTATCCATAAAATTGGCCCAGAACGTGCCAGAAAATAGTCCAGCGAGTGATGGACAACTCGAGACATCAATAAATGGGAGTAAGAGAAATGACTCAACTTATCGGTAAAAAATGGGTGTCAACAGATGCCCCTCCTTAACGTCCTCTTTGCAGGGGAGCGAGCGGAGGTGAAGCAGAAGCGAAATGGAACATGAAGATGAAGCAGAAATGAAGCGGAGTGGACCGAAAAGCGGGTGTTAAGGTAAAGCGACACCCGTTTTTACCAACAAGTGATAGGAATCTTCAGGAAAACTCTGAACCAAACACAAGGAACGATTAGACCAAAAAGCAACACCGGTCTGGAGGAACTAAACTAAGTAAAAGGAAACACACGATCAACCTCATGGGGGACACAATCCCGCGAACCAATGAGGAGACCGAAATAAACAGCGGAAAAGTGAAGAAACAGACTAAAACTCCAGACGGGGACCTCTTAATCAACCAAACCAAGCGAATCAACCAAAGAGAATCTTACAACTCAGAGTGGAATTGTTCCTCTTACCCAAACACCGAACATATAGCTAACCATCACTGGTGGGATATTTTCAGACAAACCATGGGTCATGAATGCTCAAAAAGATGCGTATGATGCATGCTGGGCTAAAATAAAAGGAATCATTAAAATAAATGTAAAGAAAGGATAAAATATAAAATACTCGAGAATAATATTACTAGGCTGGGAGAATCAGAGTCAAGACACTATCCACAACCACAGCGTGCAGGATAGAACCATCCTCCCCAGGACATCCCAACCTAACGACCTATCCGGAGATTAAACGCGTGAACCTGGATCATCATCATTTTTGTTGAAGGGGAACATCAGATCCTGGAACACGCGAGCAACCAACTGGTTCTCGAGATAATATAGCATAGTACCATATAATAATGCAGTAAGGGAGATAGGGATAGAAGGCCATACCTGACTTACCTGTGCAGGAGAAGCGGCATTTTTTTAGATTTTCATTTTTTGATTTTTATGGATTTTCATGTATAAGACAAATATGATAAGCAAGCAAGTATAAACATAGCGTAGATAACATAACGATTAACTGAACGACAAACAACACGACATAACATAACGATCAAATGAAATAGGAGACAATGTACCATAACATAACACAGGCAAATGAGCACATATGCAATGGCATGAACGAAATAACATATGTGCATGGATACAATGTGACAAGATAACAACGCGGGACAACACACGGTTGGGACAAGAACATGACAGATAACCACACGGTTGGGACAGCACATGGAACATAGAGGGACGACTAACAACATGCGCAAGACAACCAACGACATGCAATAAGGGACAAAACAACATGTGTGGGACAACACGGTGGGACATAAACACGTGACAAGGACACGGCGGGATAAAAGATATGACAAAATACGCCCTTCAATCAAAACCCAAGATCAGAATGAAGCATAACCGCCAGGTTCATAATCGTGAGGCAAAGCCCTCTCATAAAGATATGATCATTGCAAATAAAAGTTGAGAAGGACATGAGCTTCAGAACAGATCGAGAGAGTGGATCGAAGAAGGAAAGAATAGATCAAAGATGTGGACAGGAGGCAGAGCACAAAGATGTAGCAAGGAATGCCTGAGTACTTGCAACATGCACACTTAGCAAACAGATTACGTATCTGTCCTCAAAACAAATGCAAATACATGAAAAAGACACATCTTTTTTAGATTTTTTTGTAAATTTTGTTATTTTAGATTTTCAATAATATTTCATTTTTCTGGATTTTTTGAAGTGTTTAGGTTTTTAAAATATTTGATTTTTTTTTGAAATTTTGAAGTATTTGATTTTTTTAGAATTTTGACAATATTTGATTTTTCTAGATTTTTTTTTTGAAGTATTTGATTTTTAGACTTTTGGTAATATTTGATTTTTTTTTGATTTCGACATAGTAATCCGCAACACCTAAAGACGGGCTCAAACTACTGGCCAGGGATCGTCGTTCCTACCCCTTTCATTAAAGGCTCCCCTTAAGCAGAGCGTGCATGTGAGAGTGGCTTACCACAACCAACTGCTTCTAAAGAACGGTGCCCCTACTAAGGCCATACTCGGGATACAACCCAGCCTAAGAGGGAGAAGCAGAAGAAAAATTGGAGACAAGCTTCGTGCAGGATGGGAGATATCAAGGCTCAAATTCCTTCCAGGGCATTACCCCTCAAAGAGATATATAGCATGTTGCGCCGGGGCTTTGTGTCTTTGATTTTTAGACCCATATTTATCAGGCACGCATGCGACCGGGCTCATGACGTCCCGCGGGGAACTGTACTGCCACTCTTGCCTTGCCTTTGATTCATAATTTTGTATTGAATCATTTTCTCATTTTGGTAGCCCTTATTGGCTAGATATAACATGAAAGCTCACTTTTGAGGGTCAAGACTGCCCGTATTTGAGACCTCTCTCGTATTAGGGAGCGCCTAGGTTAGTCATCTTATCCATCAATCTCTTGCCCCTACACTTGGCCGAGTAGAGAAGATAAAAGGCCTTCGTGCATACCCAAAGTATGGCCAAAGCAGCAACGGTGTTGCACTAGAGAGATCGGCTATGGCTTGCCGTGAAGTGTGTGAAAAATCCATACTCAAAGGTCACCCTCAACAATCAGGGAAAGAAACTAGACTCCTAACACGGAGTTATCACCAGCTTAAGGATGCTGCAGAAGCGACTCATTTGACTAAGCAAACTAACTAAAGCCTAAGGCCACTCAACTATGTTTTAAGGAACCAACATTATAAGCGCGTGCAGAAATAATAGAGCAATAGCAATGATAACATGTTTCGGCACAAAATCAATGATACCTTTACAAATCCATGGCGTGGAAACCGGCCTCTTGAAGCTATTTTGATCATCGAGCTTTGAGGAGCGCGAACTTTATTTTCCTCGCTTGTCAGGATAAAGGATGAAAGAAGAGCAAAGGATTGGATTCCTCGACATAGAGGGGTGACAGACATCATACTGGACGAAGAAGGGATAAAAAAGGAAGAGAGACGAGGGCTAGAACTCCCTCGTTAAGGCACTAAGGCCCTGATAACAAGGAACCAAGTACAGAATGAACAGAGATTAACTGAGATCAAGGCGGACTGAAGCCTCGAAAACAGCAAGAAAAAGGGTAATGACCCTGAAAGGGTGAGGAGGAAAAAACAGAAAGATGGGAATAGAAATCATCTGACAAGATCAGAGAAGGGGAATGAAATTCATCCGCCAGGGGCGGGGAAGAGGTGGCATGATTACTTGACGAAGTCGGGGAGAAGAAATGGAAACCACCCGACAAAGTCGGGGCAGGATCAGAAAAACTACCCGACAAGGTCGGGGAACGAGCACAAGGAATCCCCAATAGGGTCGGTGAAAAAGGATGAGAAGCTAAATCTAGACGTATCTGGGGAGAAAAACTATAAGAGGCCCCTGGATCAGGGGAAGAGGAGGACATAGGCCGAGATCTAGAATGGTGAGGGTAGGAGAAGGTGGTAGAAACATGGTCAGGTGGCGGAAGGTACACCACCCAAGGATAGGAACTGAGCAATAGAAAAGACGGCTGAAAGGAAGATGAAGAGACAGAAGAAGGAGGTGGAGTGAGCCCCCGAATACACGATTGTTGGCCCTTATACTTACGTCTCCGCCTCTTCTTGGCAGAAATCTGCTTGCAACAACTTCCCTTGGCGCAGACTCGGACCTTCGGCCTTCTCGTCTTGCAATGTTTTCTTAAACAACAGGCCCACCTAGCAGACGTCCTAGCCCGGTCATGAATATGCAACTTCATCGGGACGGTTGCCCCTAGCTGTGTGGTGCCAACCATAGAAAGACATTCCAGAACAATCAACTCCTTGGGATAAACATCAGGAAGCAGTGGAGTTTTGTCATTCGACACTAGAACATGGAGCTTTGGCATCTTCACTCGACAGTTGGGCATGCAGCATAACTCCCTTGCTAGAAGTGCAGGACGGAACTGAGGGAGGGTGATGTGTAACGTTGACGTGGCCGCCTCACCAATAAGTCGAGGGAGATGAGACAGAACATGCAGAATGCCCCTGGCCAATCTCGAGGACACGGCCAATTGCCCCTTGAACGTTGAATTCATTAATCTTCTGGATGCCGTGTGGGTTAGCACCATCCAGGTGGAAAGCTCTTCTGGACCAGTGAACTGAACAACAATCAAGCGAGAGGTGATAACAACATCAACAACAAATTTTCCGGCGATCAAAGAGATTGCCACCGGTCTCGCTTGAGAAGAAACTGGCACCAGTGCATAGGAACTCTTCTTAAAAACCGTCTTCATGGCAAGTGCAGGCTCATTATCCCTAGAATAGCCAGGGACCAGGACTCGGACCGGCATGCGGCAAATGAAATCTTGAAGCTTGTAATGCACAGTCAAAGCCTGGCTCGACTCTTTATCTCCCTAGGAACTAGACCCGAGGGGCACCAAAGGTAGCGCGCACCCGCTCTGTGGGGTTGAAGGAGATGGGGAAGCGGAGGTAAAAGGCTTGGAAAGTTTGGGTGAAGGTAATGCGAGCGGCGGAGAGATAACGACGATGATAGGCTCTGGTGGGGGAAAAGGCAAAGGTGGATGTGTGGGAGGGGGCAATGCGAGCGGCGGAGAGGTAACGGCGATGATAGGCTCTAGTGGGGGTAAAGGTTTGGAGGGTGGAGGTGTACGAGAGGGCAAAGGTGAAGATGGTGGCGTAGGTGGAGATGAAGGCAATGGCGGGGGTGTGGGCGTAGGGGTAGCTTGCTCAGGCTCGGACGATTATGGTGAAGGGAGCGGCATCGGTAGCGGGGATGGTTGTGAAGGTGACGGAACGAGGATCGTTGTGAGAGGAGGCGATGAAGATGGTGGTGGTGACGGTAATGGGGATAATGGAGAAGGCGATGATGGAGATGTGGTCAATGGAGGCAGCGAAGATGGGGGTAGAGAAGGTGGTGGCGAGGCAGAAGAGGTGGCAGGTCGTGGCACCCATCTCCGACGTGTCGGTACAATACGTCGAGCGGCGTTGGGAGTAGGAGCGGTGGTGGAAATGGAGGGGGAAGGAGAAGAGCTTGTGCTGGCCTGAGCAGAGGCTTGGGTTTGTGAAGGCCGTGGAGGTTGAGTAGGAGACGGTGAAGGTGAGGGGGTAGGTGAGGGGATAAATAACGGAGCGGGTGCTTTATCAACTGAAGAATCACAGGGATGCCCCTGGACTTGAGACGGAGACGGATGCCTGGGCGGCGCTTGCTGCTGCTGCTGCTGTTTGCGAAGATTTACAATAACTCGATGCATGAGAGCCCAATCAATCATCTTCTTATCTTCCAAATTGTAAGCAAGTTCCCGGAACTCGGGGCAGTCCTCAATCAAATGCCCCTGTTGACGATGAAACTCACAGAAATGGAGCAAATTCCTGACCGCGGGTTGGCAAGGCACAATCGGAGGGAGTTGTACCGCATGGGTTGCCATCAAAGCCATGAAAACATCTGTAAAGGATTCCGGCAACGAAGAGTGAGAAGCCCACTTCGGGCAAGGTAGGTGCTGAGGGGTATGAGAAGGTAGTGGGGATGGTAGTGGAGGTTGCGTAGGCAAGGGGAATCACGTAGGTGAAAGCGGAGGGCTAGTAAGTGAATGATGTGGAGGCGTGGAGAGAGCGGGAATATAATGGACGGCATCCACCCGCT